>JAYESD010000007.1:193343827-193563821 GCA_036927565.1 Tuctoria greenei | reverse complement strand
TCAAGCCTCTCACAGGTGACACCTTCAAGTACACATAGTCACCAACTTCAAATGTGAGATCACGTCTTCGAGTATCCGCATAACTCTTCTGTCTTGCTTGAGCTGCCTTTAGATTCTTCCGAATTTCTTGTACTTGTCTTTCAGCCTCTTGTAATACGTCAGGCCCAAAGACTTGACTTTCCCCAGTTTGATTCCAAAACAACGGTGTCCTACATTTTCGCCCATACAATGCTTCAAAAGGAGACATCTTCAAACTGGCTTGATAACTGTTGTTGTAGGAGAATTCGGCATATGGCAGATTCTTGTCCCAACTCTTGCTATTCTTTAAAGCACACGCTCTCAACATATCTTCTAGTATCTGGTTGGTGCGTTCTGTTTGGCCATCAGTTTGAGGATGATACGCCGAACTGAAATTTAGACGGGTATCCATTGATTCATGCAACTTCTGCCAGAATCTTGAGGTGAATTGAGTGCCTCTGTCTGAGATGATCTTCTTAGGAACTCCATGTAAGCATACAATCCTGGAGATATACAGTTCCGCCAACTTGGGGCCATTGTATGTTTCTTTCACGGGGATGAAGTGAGCAACTTTAGTCAACCGGTCCACAATAACCCATATAGAATCATATCCAGATTGTGTTCTTGGTAGTCCCACGATGAAGTCCATACTTATTTCTTCCCATTTCCATTCTGGCACTTTGATTGGTTGTAATAACCCTGCTGGTCTTTGATGTTCCGCCTTAATCAATTGACATGTATCACATATGGCCACATATTCGGCTACATCCCGTTTCATTCCATGCCACCAATATCGGTCTTTAAGGTCTTGATACATCTTGGTGCTTCCGGGGTGGATGGAGTATGATGAGTCATGAGCTTCTCTTAATATCAACTCTTTAATCTCCTTGACATCTGGAACACAAATCCTCTTTCCAAGCCATAAGGTTCCTTGTTCATCCTCTCTAAAGTTCGGAGCTTTCCCCTTCTTCATCAACTGTTTGATCTCCTTGACCTTCTCATCATTCTTCTGCCCTTCTCGTATATCACGCTCGAGGGTTGAGTCCACTTCCATAGCAACTGCTTCAGTGCTAGACACTAGACATAGATTTAACCTTGCAAACTCTTCACATAGCTGGGGTTGAAGAGCTTGTACTGACAAGTTATTGCTTTGTCCCTTCCTGCTTAGAGCATCAGCGACCACATTAGCCTTGCCTGGATGGTAGTTGATTCCCACATCAAAATCATTGATTAATTCCAACCAACGACGTTGCCTGAGGTTAAGATCCGGCTGTGTAAATATGTACTTCAAGCTCTTGTGATCTGTGTATATCTCCGTCCTTTTTCCCATTAAGTAATGTCTCCATATCTTCAAAGCATGAACAACAGCTGCCAACTCTAAGTCATGTGTTGGATAGTTCCTCTCATGTTTCCGAAGCTGTCTTGAAGCGTAGGCCACAACATGTCCTCCTTGCATTAAGACACATCCTAAACCATGACCAGATGCGTCACAATAGACCACAAACTCCTTTTGCATATCGGGCATCACCAATACCGGTGCACTGGTTAACCTCTTCTTCAATTCAGCGAAGCTTACCTCACATTCGGGGGTCCACTTGAACGCAACTCCTTTCTCAAGCAACTTGGTTAGTGGTCGAGAGATCTTTGAAAATCCCTCGATGAACCGACGGTAATAACCAGCCATACCTAAGAACCTCCGTATATCATGTACACTCTCAGGTGTTTCCCACTTAAGGACATCGGCCACTTTGCCTGGATCCACTGCTATACCTCCTTCGGATATGACATGTCCCAAAAATGATACCTCCTTTAGCCAAAACTCACACTTACTAAGTTTGGCATACAGCTGATGTTGGCGAAGCTTCTGTAAGGCCATCCTGAGGTGCTCCTCATGCTCTTCTTCAGTTTTGGAGTAGATAAGTATGTCGTCGATGAATACCACTACGAACTTGTCCAAGTATTCCATGAAAACCTTGTTCATAAGATACATAAAATACGCCGGAGCATTGGTCAATCCAAATGACATGACTGTATACTCATACAATCCATATCGAGAGACAAATGCTGTCTTGGGAATATCCGACGGTCTAATCTTCAGTTGATGGTAGCCCGAACGAAGATCAATCTTGGAAAACACACATGCTCCCCTTAACTGATCAAATAAATCTTCAATCCTTGGTAGTGGATATTTGTTCTTGATGGTTACCTCATTTAAGGCACGATAATCCACACACAACCTTTGAGTTCCATCCTTCTTAGGTACAAATATGACTGGTGCTCCCCAAGGCGATGAGCTAGGACGAATATATCCTTTTGCCAATAATTCCTCAATATGATCCTTTAGTTCAGCTAGTTGTTTAGCATCCATTCTATATGGCCTCTTATATATTGGGGCCGTTCCAGGTACTAATTCAATGACAAATTCAATCTCTCGATCAGGGGGCATACCTGGTAAGTCATCTGGGAATACATCCGGAAATTCCTTCACAACCCTGATATCTTCAGTACTCTCAAGATGGTTGAGTTGCACTATTGCTTCTTGTGTCTGATCAGGCTTGAATTCCACTGTGGTGCCATCCGGGTGTGTTAAGCAGACTGTTCTAGTTGCACAATGAATTACTCCTTGATTCTTTGTCAACCAGTCCATTCCCAGAATGATATCTAATCCTTGTGAGTCCAACACTATTAGGTTGGCCCAAAAGACTACCCCCCTTATGTTTATACTCACTTTTCGGCATAGATGCCTTGCCACCATCTCTCCTCCAGGAGAGTTTATCAATAATGGCCCATTCAAGAATGTAACTACCATGTCATGCTTCTTTATGAAATCCTTGGATATGAATGAATGTGTAGCACCCGAATCAAACAATATGGTGGCAGGGTGGGAGTTGACAGAGAACGTACCGATCACCACATCAGGTGCTTCCTGTGCTTGCTCCAGAGTCACATGGTTGACACGGCCAGTTGGGTTCTGCTGCTTCTTTGGACAACTGCTGGCATAGTGTCCCCATTCTCCGCACTTGTAGCATTGTACTCCTGCAGCATTATTTGAGCCCTTGTTGCCTCCTGACTGGTTTCTTGGGGGTTGGCCACTTGGACGGTTAGCTGGGGCTGAAGGGCGGGGTGGCTGCACCTGCTGGCGTGGGGGTTGCATTGGCTGGCGTGGTGGCTGCTGCTGCTGCTGCTGCTGCTGGCGCATTGGCTGGTTGTAAGGGGTGGGTGGCCTGTAGTTGGAGTTGGGAAACCTCTGTCCCGAGTAGTTCATGGGACGAGTCATGTGAGTTGTAGGCGGAGGGTTGAGACGGGGGCGTACATTGCTGCTGGAGGCATGTGCTGCTAAAGTCAACTTCCTCTTTCTTTCGTCATCTTCCAGTTCCTTCTTAGTCCTTTCCACTTCAAAGGCTTTGTCCACTAACTTCTGGAAGTCGCCGTAGTCGCTGGAAGACATAGCAAACTTTAACTCTTTGTCCAGCCCATTCTTGAAGCGGAATTGTTTCTTGGCGTCGGTATCCACATCTGTTGGGGCATAGCGGGATAGCTGGGTGAAGGCATTCAGGTAGGCCCTCACAGTCATGCGGCCTTGCTTTAGCGTCAGGAATTCTTCACGCCTGGCTTGTATCTCTCCTTCAGGTACGAAGTGATTGCGGAAGTTGGTTCGGAATTCTTCCCATGTAATATTTTCCGGGTCCCGGTGGGCTTCGGTGAAGGCGGTCCACCAGTCAGCTGCTGGTCCTTGAAGTTGATGGGAGGCTAGTAGCACTTTCTCCCTTCCTTCACAGTGGATGAGCCTCAGCTTGCTATCAATGGTACGGAGCCAATCATCGGCGTCCATGGGTTCAGTAACGGTGGCAAAAGTGGGTGGATGGGTGTTCAGGAAGTCCCTAAGGAAGGACCTCGGCGGAAAAGGTGGTGGTGGCGGAAGGTTGTAGTTTGGTGGTGGTGGGGGTGGGGCTTGTTGCAGGTTGGTGACAATCTGGGTGAGGTTGTTAAGCAACTGGGTTTGTAGAGCCATCATCTGTTGCATTTGTTGAGAGGCTGGGGCTCCTCGAGCACCCCTTGCATTCCATCCAGGGACACCTCCAAGTCCTTCATCCAGAGGTGGGTTACCACGACCACGGCCTCTACCTCTACCTCGTCCAGCCATCTGTGATAGAGAAGTTTATTGAGGTTTTAGAATAATAGATGAGATGAGAAAGGATATGCTAGGGTAACACGGTCCCAACTATATGCATCAAGGGTAATAGACATAAAGCAAGTTCATTAATCAACTAGTGTGGAGGTGGACAAGATGCCTAAGCATTCCACCACTCACACGACACTTAAACAAGACTAAAGACATGGATGTGGACAGGATGCCGAAGCATTCCACAACTCATGTCGCAACCAACACACACAACATAAAGCAAACTACTAGCATGACAACATAAAAAGGCACAACTCAAGACTAGGGAGGGCGTAGCTACACGCTCCTACAAACTAAGGATAACTGTCCTGAGTCGTCCAGCGGGGAAACGAGTCCACTCCTACTCGTCGGAGTCCTCCTCAACCTCCATCTCCGGGTCTTCTTCTTCTGAGTCTTCTCTTGAGTTCTCGGGGGAGTTCATGCGGCGATCCGGAGAGTTCGGGTCCCAAGGCTCCACGTCTGAAGCGTACTGCTGAGAGTTAGGATCAACTCCAGTGATCCTCGTGTAGCGTCGTCGAAGTCGCTCGTAGCGGTCGACCAGGTCCCTGCTGTCCTGTAGCTCCTGCTGACAACGCTGGAGTCGCGAAGACAACTCCACAACGTCGTCCACCAGCCTCTCGCACTGGGGGTGAGTCAAGCGTCCCTCGACGTCACGTCCAGTGAAGGCAGCTGTGCCACTAGGGCGCTGAGGGGTGTACGCGTGCTCCGTGCACCCAAGAAGGAACCTGTGGGCGTGGCTCCAGTAGGTGGTCGCCTCCCACGTGGCGTCCTCCTCAGCTGCACGCTGGGAGCTCCTCCAGGCCGGAGAGAAGTGCGAGTGCAGCAACTCCGAGTCGTAGTAGACGGCCAGCTGAGAAGTCCACTCCAGCTCACCAGTATAGGGTGCAAAGACCCTAGTGGTGTGGTAGACTAAGCGGACACGGTACTCACGGTACCCCGCAGCTCGAAGAAGAGAACGAAGACGGACGCGCATCCTTGAAGCAGCACTCCCGTTGGAGAGCAGCGTCGTCTCCCTCCGGGGTGTGTAAGGTGCGGAGCGACTGGCTAGGGCGTGCTGAGGGACACGACCTCCAGTCGACTTACGGGCCGTCTGCTTGGTCCGCGCCATCTACAAACATTTGAAAAGAAGAGAGTGAGATTAATAATTAATAAATCAACTTAGAATAAAAACAATAAGCAAAGTAAGGTAAGAAGCACAAGGGTTGAGATGGAGAGTACAAAGTTTTGGAAATACTATTTCATATGAAAATAGTATAGTCCTTAATTTTCGGCCATTTCTAACTAGGCTTGCGTCCTACGGGCAACACGGCTCTGATACCACTTTGTCACGCCCGGTCATCGTAAAGATGAACAGACGCTAACCACATGTACGCCAGGATCAGTTGAATCGTACATGCGTTGACGAAAGTGAAATACCATTACATTGCCATGTTCGAAATACATAAATAGTCTTACAGAACGACCCGAAGGTCTACAAATACACACCACAAATATTTACAACGCTAAACAGTTCAACACTACAGAAAGCAAGATAGATAAGCGGGCTTCGTCTCCACAGGCAGCCGTTGCGCGTGAGGTCGCCAGCCTAGGCCAAGTCCTCCGGGTTGACGTAGAAGTCCTCCGGTGCAGCTTCTTCTTCTTCATACTCTAAAGGAGAATTAAACGCTTGAGTACATAGAGTACTCAGCAAGTGCGGGAAGAGAATGACATGATTGGCTAGGGCAAGGAAAGGCCAAATATGGCTTAGCACTATGCTTAAAACCTATCCTTAGCTTTCAATTATCAATGTCATAATTCGATAAATAAATAACACATGACTAATGATAATGAAAGTACTTGCATCATAATGAACCATCATTTCCCAACCATAGTCTAATTATGAACTGGCCCCAAGCCGCTCTTGTCCGTGAGCACGGCTGTCATGACAGTTTTACCAAATCTCTGCAGAGAGTGTACCCTTTCCCCACAAGCAGTGATTCCATCCCCTGTTACCAGGTGGACTAAGTAAACCTCCCTGATGCCCGTGACCCGTCGGTCACATTACACACTTCCTTTGGTGTGAGGCCAGGAGATCACAACATGGTCTTTACAAAGGTACTCCCGACTAGTGCTAGCCCTCTAAGGTTTCCACCACTGGGGATTCTCGGAGTAACCCTCCGCCCCAGAGCCCCCTCTTGAGCCTTGCGGTTCCAAGAGCAGATCACCCGCATCATTCCCCGCACCATCCAACCACTAGCAGTTCATCGGGAGAAACCTAATTAATTGACCAAGCTGCCCCATCTCAGTCTCGTGGTGGTACTATAAAGCTTAGTGGCTTCCTCCATAAACCGGTCCTTAGAATCCGGTGGTAACAAACCCCAATCCCGGGTCTCGTGCAAAATGCACCATACCAAAACCAACCAACCACCAGATTCCTATCCACTAACATTATGTATGTTCATCACCAAATTAAAGTACCATAAAGTTGAGCATAGAGTATTTGTGTGAAAACCCAATCCCAACATCTAAGTATGGCTAAGCATAAATAAAGCCTATCTACTTCCCAACCCATTTCAGGTAACAAGGAATGGTAAGGAACAGGGCATGTAAACATGAAGTAGGACAATCAAATTAATTAGCATGCAAC
This sequence comes from Tuctoria greenei, assembly GCA_036927565.1. Taxonomy (NCBI): domain Eukaryota; kingdom Viridiplantae; phylum Streptophyta; class Magnoliopsida; order Poales; family Poaceae; genus Tuctoria; species Tuctoria greenei. The sequence goes on along the minus strand of JAYESD010000007.1, from coordinate 193,556,994 downwards.
TAGCTAAATTCCTAAAATAGGCACAAGATGGTCAAGGGCACTTGCCTTCGTTGAAGACTTGGGAGTTGACGAGGTCTTGGTCTTGGAAGTTTAGATTAGGGTCGTAGAACGACTCTAGATATACCAAGCATGGCAAGAATAGAATAAAGCTACATAAGTAAAGGCACGCAAAACAAGGCATCACACACACATAGGCACAAAATCCTACACTAATGCGTCCCTACGAGGTATTTATCACTTAACATGGTCAAAATATACATTTCAAAATTTTCCTGCAATTTTGGGATTTTATTATAGCCTAAAACCATTTTTATTGAATTTTCTATAGCCAAAAATGTATTTTAAAACCCTTATAATAATTAATCCAGGGACCAAATATACTTTATCTGAACTCTACAATTAATTCACAGCATATAAATATTTTACATAATTTTTCCCTACTGTTTTATATTTATTTACCATTTCTATCCATTTATTACACCTTAAATAATACTAGAAATACTATTCAGCCATTAAATAAAATACCAGGGGCTAGCTGGTAAGTTTTCTACACTAGACAGGGGTCAAATTCACAATTATACAAATTTACAGGGGCTGGAGGGATTAATTCCTTGATTAAATCCATTTTTATAGGTTCCAGGGGTTAGACTGTAAATTCCAGGGGCTAGATCTGCAATAAGCTTAAGCTCAGGGGGTAGCTGGTATAATTCCAGGGGTCTGGGTGTAAACCGAAGGCGGGAAAGGGCTGTTTAAACCTGGGCCGTTGGATCTAACTCGGATGGCCCAGATTTTATGAAGCGAAGGGGTATGAAGATCTAATCGTGGCCGTTGCCACGGGAACGACGGACCAGATAGGGCCACGTCGCCCCAAATCGGCGCCAGCGCACGGCGCGGCGGCGGCCGACCGACGGCGGCGGTGATCTCGCCGGAGATCACCCGATCACACGCGATAGGGGCTATTCCAATGATCTAAGTGCACAGAAACGAAGAGGGTGTTCGGGGCAACTCACCAGAGGGGTTAATTGAGCCCGGGAAGGAGAGGGTGACGCCGGCGACGAGGTGCAGCGGCGGAGGTCGACGGTGAGCGGCGGAAACGGTGGTGCAGAGGCTATTCACCCGATCAAACGCGTCCAGCAGCTTCCTGGCGGTGTGGCAAACACGTTAGGCCAAGAAAATGGGAAGTAGCGCGGGTGCAGCGACGGGAACGCGGGCGCAGAGGGCTCACCGGCGGTGAAGGCGCAAGGGCAACCGGGAAGCTCGGGGAAGGGGGGAAAAGTGGGGGCGCCGAGGGATTTATGGGGCGGGGGTGATGGCGGTTGCAGCCCTCGGCCGAATTTTGAAAGGGGGAAGCAGTTCCGAGGGAGGGGGGATCGTGGGCGCGGCGCGGGGAAAACGGCGCGGCGTCGGGCGGTTGCGCGTCGCGCGGGGAAGAAGAGGGAGAGGGCGCGCCGACAGGTGGGACCGGAAGACCAGAGAGAGGAGGGGGAAGGGGGTTGCGGCTGGGCCGGCGGGGAGGGGTTGGGCTGCGGCCGAAATTCGGCCCAGGAGGGGTTTTTCCCTTTTTATTTCCTTTTTCTTTTTCTTTTTCAATTCTTTTCTTTTGATTTGAATTCAAATTCAATTTTGAACGTTTGCTACACGTTTGAATTGCTAAAATTCACCCAAAAATGCATACACTCATGATCAAGGGTTTGAGCACTTCTTGTTCAAAAGTATGGGTGTTACATATTTGTTCACGACCTTTTACAGGGAACAAAATGTTCCTTTATGCATTTGCGATGAAAGTTCAAATGGGTACAAGGACTTTCGATAAGATGCATTGCTTGCATCACAAGACTGGTACATCAGAAAAAGTGGAAATTGCGAACGAGTCAAGTGTAACATAATACCAACACTGTCGTCTAACTTGACTTTGTGTATTACAAAAATAAAACTCTGGGTTTGTGTGTGTATGATCGCCGTGCAAACATTATTTTGATCGCATGTGTCTACGAATGTTCAGATAAGTTCATCCAACATCCTACTAATTAACAACACTTGACCGCACTATAGGTACTAGTAGGTTCCTTTGAATTCTACACTACATGTCTACATCTACATCATTGCGCAAACACGCTTCCGAACTCTGATTTCTACAAGTGTAGGCTGCAGCATCATGGATGATGGATGAAGTTGTGTAGAACTGAACATGATATGCAAGGAAGATGTATCTACAACAAAGTAACAACTATATCCTTAATAAAAACATGAATACAAAGTGTAGGCTGCAGCATCATGGATGATGGATGAATAGGGCTTTCTGCACGAAAGACTGGGATGTGGCGCATTCTGATCTTGGTCTGGTTGCTTTATCCTCCTCTATTTCAGATCACTGCCCCATCCTCATTTCATCCTTCCATAGGCTAAGAAAGGAGCGCAAGTTCAGATTTGAAAATTTTTGGACTCGCTTGCCTGGTTTTCAAGAGGAAGTCAAGTCGGCTTGGGAGTGCTCAGTTCCTGGTCTCTCCCCCATGAACAAGTTGAATTATAAACTGCAAAACACAGTGCAAGCCCTGCGGAAATGGAGTAATAATCTGGTGGGTCGCGCCAGGACGCAACTTCACCTGGCACATGAGATCATCAAACAACTAGAGATCGCGCAGGAAGTCCGTCAATTGTCACCAGAGGAGTGTCAATTGCGTAAGGATCTCAAAATGAGAGCTCTCGGGTTAGCTGTTGTGGAACGTTCAAGACGTCGGCAGGCTTCAAGGATGACCTGGCTACGCGAGGGAGACGCTTGCACCCGTTATTTTCATCTCAAAGCTAATGGTAGAGCTCGAAAAAACTTTATCTATGGTCTTAAGGATCATCAGGGGTGTCTGCACTGGGACCATAAAGAGAAAGAAGAAATTTTGCAAGAGCATTTCAATCAACTTCTGGGTAGAAGTCTGGAGAGAAACTACACCCTAAACTGGCATGAACTTGGACTTCCACAGATCCAACAAACCGACCTTGTCGCGCCTTTCATAGAGCAAGAAATCTGGAATGCCATCAAGGAGATGCCTAGCGAAAAATCCCCTGGACCTGATGGTTTCACAATGACCTTTTACAAAAAATGTTGGTCAGTGATTAAGGGGGATGTCATAGCCGCTTTTAATTGTTTCTTTGAGCTGTCCGCTGGGCCTTTGCCCAAACTAAACAGAGCGTTCATAGCTCTTTAGCCCAAGAAAGAAAATGCTCAGTTACCTGAGGACTTTAGGCCCATTAGCCTCATTCACTCATTTGCCAAAATTATTACAAAAGTCTTGGCACGCAGATTGGTAGGCGAGCTGGATAGCCTCATCTCTGATGCGCAGAGCGCGTTTATCAGGCGCCGTTCCATCCAAGACAGCTTTCTTTATGTGCGGAGCTTAGCAAGAGAATTTTATCGGAGAAGACAACCATCCCTGCTATTTAAACTTGACATAACGAAAGCTTTTGACTCCCTGTCCTGGCCTTTTCTCCTCGAGCTCTTGCAACATAGAGGGTTCCCACTTAGATGGAGAAACTGGCTGTCTCTGCTTTTTTCGTCCGCATCTTCCTCGGTGCTCCTGAATGGATCACAAGGGCCTCAAATCAAACATGCGCGAGGGCTCCGCCAAGGTGATCCCTTATCGCCATATTTATTCATTCTTGCAATAGATACCCTCCAACACATCTTCAACCTTGCAACTGAGGAAGGATGTTTATGCCCGCTCCAAGGTAGACATGCCTCCTTGCGTGTATCTATGTATGCGGATGACGTTGTCTTGTTTCTCAAGCCTACTCCAGAGGATGTGTGCGCTACCATGCAGATTCTTCATCTCTTCGGCGATGCAACTGGCCTGAGAATAAACCTGGCAAAGAGTGCAGTGCTGCCAATAAGATGCGAGAGTTTGGACTTTGACGCAATCCTAGCAGATTTCAACGGCCAGCGCATTGCTTTCCCTTTCACTTATCTGGGAATCCCCCTCACTCTATCTCGGCCCAAGCTGGTGCACCTCCAACAAATACAGGACAAGGCATTAGCCAAACTGGCGGGCTGGCAGAGAAATCTTATGAGCATTGGTGGCCGCAGGGAACTTGTACATTCAGTGCTTAGTTCCCTCGCTACCCATGTTCTAGCGGTTGTGAAGCCCCCAAAAAAATTTCTAAAGGATCTCGACAAAGTCCGTCGCCACTTTTTTTGGGCTGGCAACCAACATCTTCATGGAGGGAAATGCAAAGTTAAATGGAGTAGAGTCTGCTGTCCACTGGAATTTGGGGGTCTGGGGATCAAAGACCTTCAAAAGTTCAGTCGTGCTCTACGACTCAGATGGTTGTGGCTAGACTGGATGCAACCGGAAAGGGCATGGAAAGGTATGGAATTGCCCATCGATGAATCTGATCATGCTCTCTTTGCGGCTGCTACAGAAGTCATGCTGCGTGATGGACAAACCGCGAGTTTTTGGCTATCCAGCTGGCTGCGAGGCAATGCACCAGCACAGCTTTTCCCCGACCTGTTTAAGGCCACAAAGATGAAGCGAAGATCAGTCGCGAACGCTCTGAGGGATCAAAACTGGGTGCACGATTTGTTGCCATGGCTCTCAGCACCATTACTGGCTGATTTCATAAAACTTTGGGAGGCCATCGATGACTTGCATTTGTCCCTGACTCCGGGAGAGCACGACCAGATCAAATGGATACAAGATGGTTCGGGCCATTACTCGGCACGCTCGGCCTACTTACTTCAATTCCAAGGCAGCACATTGTCCCTCTTCCCATGGAAGGTATGGAGAGCTTGGGCGCCCTCCAAATGCAAAATTTTCATTTGGTTGATCATGCAAAACCGCATTTGGACAGCAAATAGACTGCAACGAAGGGGATGGCCAAATAATTATTTCTGCCCCTTCTGTTTCCGGGAATTAGAGACTGTTCGCCATCTTTTCCTTGATTGCCCGATCTCCAGGCTAACATGGTCCAGAATTGGCGCCTGGATGGGGGATAATACTCTACGCCCGACTTGCTTACGAAACGAAACTCCACTGGATCTGTGCTTTGACATGCTTTTCAGAGATCCATCGTCGGACCGAGCTAAGGGAGTCAATTCTGCCATTATGGCAGTAATCTGGGGCTTTTGGACGCTCAGAAACAAAATAATCTTTCAAGGTGACGTCCATTGTGCTGATTCCATTTATAATGCGGTGAAAGATGAAATTCGATTGTGGGTTGCGGCGGGAGATAAGCACCTGTCATCTATTTGTCCGAGGCACAACGATTAGTTTCTTTGTATTTCTACTGTTGTGTCAGGATTGTATTTTTATAGGGCTGCATCGCAGACATGCATGAACACCTGTAATTATTATTCTTCTTGCTTATAATTGAAAGCCGATTATGGCCTTTCAAAAAAAACATGAATACCAATTTTATGGCGTCTGAAATTAACATATACTTTTAACAAATGTTACGTGTCGTCAGATCTATTTCAAGATCTGTGTGCTTGTTGTTAGTTGTTTTTACATTTTATAGAATTATATATCGACTATAGATTTTTTTTGATATATTGACTTTAGAAAAAATGTAAATTGTAACCGTTTTGATCTAGATCCAATAACCCAGTGCGTAAAATGAAAGAAGACCACTAATTTCACATGCATGAAAATGAGCAACTCCCAACAACAACCATACATGGATACAGTTCGGTGATATCCTGACAGAAACTAGAAGCTATCTCGTTCTTCAATAGAAGCTTCCAGAGCACACGCTTCTTATATCCCATCATCCTCCCTTCTTTCTCCCCACCACGTACAAGATCACAAATTAAACACAAGCCAGAAGGTCCAAAGCTCCACTCCAGCGCAAAACACCTGATCGAAATAAATGGCCGGCCAAGGTGACGACCTGAAGCTTCTAGGCACCTTTGCAAGCCCGTTCGCGTTGCGCGCCAAGCTCGCGCTAAGCTTCAAGGGGCTGAGCTTCGAGTACCTTGAGGAGAAGGACCTCCACAACAACAAGAGCGAGCTCCTCCTCAAGTCGAACCCTGTGCACAAGAAGGTCCCCGTGCTCATCCACAACGGAAAACCCATCTGTGAGTCCATGATCATCGTGCAGTACATTGACGAGGCTTTTGCGGGCGTTGGCTCCTCTCTCCTCCCTTCTGATCCCCACGAACGCGCCGTCGCTCGTTTCTGGGCTGCCTATATTGACGAGAAGGTGCATCCGCTGTTACCACAACTTGAAATCATCTACTCCCTCCTTCTCATATTATTTGTCGTTTAGGACAAGAATTTTAGTTCAAAATGAACTAAAATTTTTGTCCTAAACGACAAATAATATGGGAAGTAAGGAGTATTACGTTTTCTCTAGATTCCATTAACTGGATTGACACTCCAGGTACTGTAACACCCATATTTTATGTACAAAATTTGCTCAAACCCTTGATCATTGTAGCCTGCATTTTTGTGTGAATTTTTGGTGTCAAACGAGTAGCAAACGTTCAAATTTGAAGTTGAATTCAAATCAAAAGAAAAGAAATGGAAAAAGAAAAAGGAAAAGAATTAAACCCTCCCCTGGGCCGAATTTCCCTCCCCTGGCCCATTTCCCCTTCTCTCCCCGCCGGCCCAGCCAATTCCCCCCCCCCCCCACCTCTCTCTCTCTGCGCCGTGGACCCCGCCTGTCGGCGCCTCTCCTTTTCCCTCCTCTCTCCCGCTGCCACCCGGGCCCACATGTCATCCCCGCCCCCGCGTAACCGTCGCTCGCCTCCCTCCCGCGCGCAACTGCCGAACACCCCGCGCCCACTTCTCCCCCCTCCCTCGGAACCACTCTCCCGCTCCAATTTCGGCCGAGCGCCACAACCGCACCCCCCCTCTCCACGCTTAAGAGGAGTCGGCGCCCAATTTTCCCCTCACCCGAGCCTCCCCGGAACCCTAGACCTTCATCGCCGGTGAGTCACCTCGGCGCCCGCGTTCCCGTCGCCGCAGCCCCCTTCTCCCCTCCATTCTTGGCCTAACATGGTTGCTGCACCGCCAGGAGCGTCCCGGACATCGTAGCTCAGGGAGATCGCCGGTGCACCGCTGCTTCACCGTTCACCGTCGAGCTCCGCCGCCATTCCTCGTCGCCGACCGTCTTCCGATCGATTTCGCGCCCCGAGAACCTCCTAGGTGAGTTCCCCTACTCCCCCTCTCTCGGTTCATGTCCTTGGCGCATAGAATTGGCGTAAGAATCGCCGTTTGGGTGATTTCCGGCGAGGTCGCCGCCGGCAGCCGTCGGGCGCCGCCGCGCCGCGCGCGTGCGCCGGTCAGGGGCGACGTGGCCGTTTCCCTGCCGTCGGTTTCGACCGAACGGCCACGATTAGAAGATCGTACCGGTTCGCTTAATAAAATCTCGTGTGTCCATTTTAAAATCGACGGCCCACGTTGAATTCCCTTTTCCCGCCGCCGGAATTGCACCTGGGCCCCTGGAAACTTAGTTGCTACCCCCGGAGCTTCTCTGTAATTTGAGGCTAGCCCCCAGATTTCGCAGACTAGCCCCTGGATCCCTAAAAATTGGTTTTAATCATTTAATTAAGCATTCTAACCCCTGTAATTTTGTAGAATAAGGTATTTAGACCCTGTACAGTGTAGAAAACTATTTATTAGGTCCCTGTACTTTTATTTAGTTGCTGATTAGGGTTTTTAATTGTATTTGAGGTGTAGAAATTAGATAAAAATGGTAATTAAGTGTAGGAATGTTATGAAAAATTGTTATAATCTATTTTATGCTGTGAATTAATTGTAGTGTTCAGATAAAATATATTTGGTCCCTGGAATATTTATTATAAAGGTTTTAAAATACATTTTTGCTATAGAAAATTCAATAAAAATGGTTTTAGGCTATAATAAAATCCCAAAATTGTAGGATAAATCTAAAATGCATACTTTGGCCATGATAAATGATAAATACCTCGTAGGGACGCATTAGTGTAGGATTTTGTGCTTATGTGTATGTGTGATGTATTGTTTTGCGTGCCTTTACTTATTTAGCTTTATTCTATTCTTGCCATGCTTGGGCATATGTCTAGAGTCGTATTACGACCCAAATCTTAACCTCCAAGACCAAGACTTCGACAACACCCAAGTCTTCAACGAAGGCAAGTGCCCTTGACCATCTTGTACCTATTTTAGGAATTTAGCTAGTTGCATGCTAATTAAATTGATGTCCTACTTCATGTTTACATGCCCTGTTCCATATAATTCCTTGTTACCTGAAATGGGTTGGGAAGTAGATAGGATTATTTATGCTTAGCCATGCTTAGATGTTGGGATTGGGATTTCATACAAATGTTCTATGCTCAACTTTATGGTTACTTTAATTTGGTGATGAATATACATAATGTTAGTGGATAGGAATCTGGTGGTTGGTTAGTTTTGGTATGGTGCATTTTGCACGAGACCCGGGATTGGGGTTTGTTACCACCGGATTCTAAGGACCGGTTTATGGAGGAAGCCACTAAGCTTTATAGTACCACCACGAGACTGAGATGGGGCAGCTTGGTCAATTAATTAGGTTTCTCCCGATGAACTGCTAGTGGTTGGACGGTGCGGGGAATGAGGCGGGTGATCTGCTCTTGGAACCGCAAGGCTCAAGAGGGGGCTCTGGGGCGGAGGGTTACTCCGAGAATCCTCAGTGGTGGAAACCTTAGAGGGCTAGCACTAATCGGGAGTACCTTTATAAAGACCATGTTGTGATCTCCTGGCTTCACACCAAAGGAAGTGTGTAATGTGGTTACCTACCACGGGCAATCAGGGAGGTTCACTTAGTCCACCTGGCAACAGGGGATGAAATCACTGCTTGTGGGGAAAGGGTACACTCTCTGCAGAGATTTGGTAAAACTGTCATGACAGCCGTGCTCACGGACAAGAGCGGCTTGGGGCCAGTTCATAATTAGTCTATGGTTGGGAAATGATGGTTCATTATGATTCAAGTACTTTCCTTATCATTAATCATGTGTTGATTATTTATTGAAGTATGATATTGATAATTGGAAGCTAAGGATAGGTTCTAAGCATAGTGCTAAGCCATATTTGGCCTTTCCCTTGCTTTAGCCATTCATGTCATCTCTTCCCGCACTTGCTGAGTACTCTATGTACTCAAGCGTTTAATTCTCCTTTAGAATATGATGAAGAAGAAGCGGCACTGGAGGATTTCTACGTCAATCCGGAGGACTTGGTCTAGGCTGGCGACCTCACGCGCAACGGCTGCCTGTGGAGATGAAGCTACCCTCACCTACTAGTCTTCTGCTGTAGTTTGGTCTTTGTTAATCTAGTTGTGATGTAAATATTTGTGGAGTGTATTTGTAGACCTTCGGGTCATACTGTAAGACTATTTATGTAATCGAACATGGCAATGTAATGGTATTTCACTTTCGTCGACGCATGTACGATTCAACTGATCCTGGCGTACATGTGATTAGCGTCTGTTCATCTTTACGATGACCGGGCGTGACAAAGTGGTATCAGAGCCGTGTTGCCCGTAGGACGCAAGCCTAGTTAGAAATGGCCGAAAATTAAGGACTATACTATTTTCTTATGAAATAGTATTTCCAAAATTTTGTGCTCTCTATCTCAAACCTTGTGCTTCTTATCTTGCTATGCTATTTGCTTTATTCTAATTTAATTTATGGATTATTAATCTCACTCTCTTCTTTTCAAATGTTTGTAGATGGCGCGAACCAAGCAGACGGCTCGTAAGTCGACTGGGGGTCGTGTTCCACGCCACGCCCTAGCCAGTCGCTCCGCACCCTACGCCCCCAGGAGGGAGACAACGTTGTTCTCCACTGGGAGTGCTGCTTCGAGGATGCGTGTCCGTCTTCGCTCTCTTCTTCGAGCTGCGGGGTACCGTGAGTACCGTGTTCGTCTGGTCTACCACTCCACTAGGGTCTTTGCACCCTATACTGGTGAACTAGAGTGGAGTTCTCAACTGGCCGTCTACTACGACTCGGAGCTGCTGCACTCTCACTTCTCTCCGGCTTGGAGGAGCTCCCAGCGTGCGGCTGAGGAGGACGCCACGTGGGAGGCGACTACCTACTGGAGCCACGCCCACAGGTTCCTTCTTGGGTGCACGGAGCACGCGTACACCCCTCAGCGCCCTAGTGGCACGGCCGCCTTCACTGGACGTGACGTCGAGGGGCACTTGACTCACCCCCAGTGCGAGAGGCTGGTGGACGACGTTGTGGAGTTGTCTTCACGACTCCAGCGTTGTCAGCAGGAGCTGCAGGACAGCAGGGACTTGGTTGACCGCTACGAGCGACTTCGCCCACGCTACGCGAGGATCACTGCAGCTGATCCTAACTCTTCTCAGTACGCTTCGGACGTGGAGCCTTGGGACCCGAACTCTCCGGATCGCCGCATGAACTCCCCCGAGAACTCAAGAGAAGACTCAGAAGAAGAAGACCCGGAGATGGAGGTTGAGGAGGACTCCGACGAGTAGGAGTGGACTCGTTTCCCCGCTGGACGACTCAGGACAGTTATCCTTAGTTTGTAGGAGCGTGTAGCTACGCCCTTCCTAGTCTTGAGTTGTGTCGTTTATGTTGTGATGCTAGTAGTTTGCTTTATGTTGTGTGTGTTGGGTGTGACATGAGTTGTGGAATGCTTCGGCATCCTGTCCACATCCATGTCTTAGACTTGTTTATGTGTCGTGTGAGTGGTGGAATGCTTAGGCATCCTGTCCACCTCCACACTAGTTGATTAATGAACTTGCTTTATATCTATTACCCTTGATGCATATAGTTGGGACCGTGTTACCCTTGTATATCCTTTCTTATCTCATCTATTGTTCTAAAATTTCAATTCTTCCCTACACAGATGTCTGGAAGAGGTAGAGGTAGAAGTCGTGGAAGGGGTGCTGTGCCCCAAGATGAATGACTTGGAGGTGTGCCTGGATGGAATGCAAGGGGTGCTCGAGGAGCCCCAGCCTCTCAACAAATGCAACAGATGATGGCTCTTCAGACTCAGTTACTTAACAACCTCACCCAAATTGTCACCAACCTGCAGCAAGCCCCACCACCACCACCCCCTCACTACAACCTTCCGCCACCACCACCTTTCCCTCCTAGGTCCTTTCTAAGGGACTTCCTCAACACTCACCCACCCACTTTTGCCACCGTTACTGAACCGATGGAGGCCGGGGATTGGCTCCGAACTGTTGAAAGCAAACTGAGGCTCATTCACTGCGAAGGAAGAGAGAAGGTATTGTTGGCCTCCCATCAACTCCAAGGGCCAGCAGCTGACTGGTGGACCGCCTACACCGAAGCCCACCAGGACCCGAAAAATATTACATGGGAAGAATTCCGAACCAACTTCCGTAATCATTTCGTACCTGAAGGGGAAATACAAGCCAGGCGTGAAGAGTTCCTGATGCTAAAGCAAGGCCGTATGACTGTGAGGGCCTATTTGAATGCATTCACTCAGTTGTCCCGCTATGCTCCAACCGACGTGGACACTGACTCCAAAAAGCAATTCCGCTTCAAGAATGGGTTGGACAAGGAGTTAAAGTTTGCCATGTCTTCCAGCGACTACGGCGACTTCCAGAAGCTGGTTGACAAAGCCTTTGAAGTGGAGAGGACTAAGAAGGAATTAGATGATGAAGAAAGAAAAAGGAAGTTGACTATGGCACATGCCTCTAGCAGCAATGTGCGCCCCCGTCTTAACCCTCCGCCTGCAAACCAAATGACTCGTCCCGTGAACTACTCGGGACAGAGGTTCCCAAACTCCAACTACAGGCCACCCACTCCCTACAACCACCAAATGCGCCAGCAGCAGCAGCAACAGCAGCAGCCACCACGCCAGCCAATGCAACCCCCACGTCAGCAGATGCAGCCGCCCCGCCCTTCAGCTCCAGCTAACCGTCCAAGTGGCCAACCCCCAAGAAACCAATCAGGAGGCAACAAGGGCCCAAATAATGCTGCGGGAGTACAATGCTACAAGTGCGGAGAATGGGGACACTATGCCAACAGTTGTCCAAAGAAGCAACAGAACCCATCTGGTCGTGTCAACCATGTGACTCTGGAACAAGCACAGGAAGCGCCTGATGTGGTGATCGGTATGTTTTCTGTTAACTCCCACCCCGCCACCATATTGTTTGATTCGGGTGCTACACATTCATTTATATCCAAGGATTTCATAAAGAAGCATGACATGGTAGTTACATTCTTGAATGGACCGTTATTGATAAACTCTCCTGGAGGAGAGATGGTGGTAAGGCATCTATGCCGAAAAGTGAGTATAAACATAAGGGGGGTAGTCTTTTGGGCCAACCTAATAGTGTTGGACTCACAAGGATTAGATATCATTCTAGGAATGGACTGGTTGACGAAGAATCAAGGAGTAATTCATTGTGCAACCAGAACAGTCTGCTTAACACACCCGGATGGCACTACCGTGGAGTTCAAGCCAGCTCAGACACAAGAGGCAGTAGTACAACTCAATCATCTTGAGAGTACCAAAGACATCAGGGTTGTGAAAGAATTTCCGGATGTATTCCCAGATGACTTCCAGGTATGCCCCCTGATCGAGAGATTGAATTTATCATTGAATTAGTGCCTGGAACGGCCCCAATATATAAGAGGCCATATAGAATGGATGCTAAACAATTAGCTGAACTAAAGGATCATATTGAGGAACTATTGGCAAAAGGTTATATTCGTCCTAGCTCATCGCCGTGGGGAGCACCAGTTATATTTGTACCTAAGAAGGATGGAACTCAAAGGTTGTGTGTGGACTACCGTGCTTTAAATGAGGTAACAATCAAGAATAAATATCCACTACCAAGGATTGAAGATTTGTTTGATCAGTTGAGAGGAGCATGTGTGTTTTCCAAGATTGATCTTCGTTCGGGCTACCATCAGCTGAAGATTAGACCGTCGGATATTCCCAAGACGACATTTGTCTCCCGATATGGCTTATATGAGTATACAGTTATGTCGTTTGGACTGACCAATGCTCCGGCATATTTTATGTATCTTATGAACAAGGTATTCATGGAGTACTTGGACAAGTTTGTAGTGGTATTCATCGATGACATACTCATCTACTCCAAGACTGAAGAAGAGCATGAGGAGCACCTCAGGATGGCTCTACAGAAGCTTCGCCAACATCAACTGTATGCCAAACTTAGTAAGTGTGAGTTTTGGCTAAAGGAGGTATCGTTTTTGGGGCACGTCATATCCGAAGGAGGTATAGCAGTAGATCCAGGCAAAGTGGCAGATGTCCTTAAGTGGGAAACACCTGAGAGTGTGCATGACATACGAAGATTCTTAGGTATGGCTGGTTACTACCGTCGATTCATCGAGGGATTTTCAAAGATCTCTCGACCACTAACCAAGTTGCTTGAGAAAGGAGTTGCTTTCAAGTGGACCCCCGAATGTGAAGTAAGCTTCGCCGAATTTAAGAAGAGGTTGACCAGTGCACCGGTATTGGTGATGCCTGATATGCAGAAGGAGTTTGTGGTCTATTGTGATGCTTCTGGTCATGGTTTAGGATGTGTATTAATGCAAGGAGGACATGTTGTGGCCTACGCTTCAAGACAGCTTCAGAAACATGAGAGGAACTATCCAACACATGATTTGGAATTGGCAGCTGTTGTCCATACTTTGAAGATATGGAGACACTATTTGATGGGAAAAAGGACTGAGATATACACAGATCACAAGAGCTTAAAATACATATTCACACAGCCGGATCTTAATCTCAGGCAACGTCGTTGGTTGGAGTTAATAAATGATTTTGATGTGGGAATCAACTATCATCCAGGCAAGGCTAATGTGGTCGCTGATGCTCTAAGCAGGAAGGGACAAAGCAATAACTTGTCAGTACAAGCTCTTCAACCCCAACTATGTGAAGAGTTTGCAAGGTTAAACCTATGTCTAGTGTCTAGCGCTGAAGCAGTTGCTATGGAAGTGGACACAACCCTTGAACGTGATATACGAGAAGGGCAAAAGAATGATGAGAAGGTCAAGGAGATCAAGCAATTGATGAAGAAAGGGAAAGCTCCGAACTTCAGAGAGGATGAACAAGGAACCTTATGGCTTGGAAAGCGGATTTGTGTTCCAGATGTCAAGGAGATTAAAGAGTTGATATTAAGAGAAGCTCATGACTCGTCATACTCCATTCATCCCGGAAGCACAAAGATGTATCAAGACCTTAAAGATCGATATTGGTGGCATGGAATGAAACGGGATGTAGCCGAATATGTGGCCATATGTGATACATGTCAATTGATTAAGGCGGAACATCAAAGACCAGCAGGGTTATTGCAACCAATCAAAGTGCCAGAATGGAAATGGGAAGAAATTAGTATGGATTTCATTGTGGGACTACCAAGAACACAATCTGGATATGATTCTATATGGGTTATTGTGGACCGTCTAACTAAAGTGGCTCACTTTATTCCTGTGAAAGAGACCTACAATGGTCCCAAGTTGGCGGAACTGTACATTTCCAGGATTGTATGCTTACATGGAGTTCCTAAGAAGATCATCTCAGACAGAGGCACTCAATTCACCTCAAGATTCTGGCAGAAGTTGCATGAATCAATGGATACCCGTCTAAATTTTAGTTCGGCGTATCATCCTCAAACTGATGGTCAGACAGAACGCACCAACCAGATATTAGAGGACATGTTGAGAGCATGTGCTTTGAAGAATAGCAAGAGTTGGGACAAGAATCTGCCATATGCCGAATTTTCTTACAACAACAGTTATCAAGCCAGTTTGAAGATGTCTCCTTTTGAAGCATTGTATGGGCGAAAATGTAGGACACCGTTGTTTTGGAATCAGACTGGGGAAAGTCAAGTTTTTGGGCCTGACGTGTTACAAGAAGCTGAAAGACAAGTACAAGAAATTCGGAAGAATCTAAAGGCAGCTCAAACAAGACAGAAGAGTTACGCAGATACTCAAAGACGTGATCTCACATTTGAAGTTGGTGATTATGTGTACTTGAAGGTGTCACCTATGAGAGGGTTAAGAAGATTTAAAGTAAGAGGCAAGCTGTCACCACGCTATATTGGTCCGTTCAAGATACTCGAAAGACGTGGTGAAGTGGCATATCAACTTGAGCTTCCGCCACACTTGTCAGATGTGCACAATGTGTTCCATGTATCACAGCTTAAGAAGTTCTTAAGAGTGCCCGAAGAGCAATTGCCTATGGAAGCCGTGGATGTACAGGAAGACTTATCTTATGTGGAGCAGCCTGTCAAGATACTTGAAACGCTGGAAAAGGTCACAAGAAACAAAGTCATTCGCATGTGTAAGGTGCAGTGGAAGCATCACTCAGAGGCAGAAGCAACTTGGGAAAGAGAAGAAGATCTCAAGGCGGATTTCCCTTATCTATTCTCTTAGAACATCCGAATCTCGAGGGCGAGATTCCTTTTAAGGGGGGTAGAGTTGTAACACCCATATTTTATGTACAAAATTTGCTCAAACCCTTGATCATTGTAGCCTGCATTTTTGTGTGAATTTTTGGTGTCAAACGAGTAGCAAACGTTCAAATTTGAAGTTGAATTCAAATCAAAAGAAAAGAAATGGAAAAAGAAAAAGGAAAAGAATTAAACCCTCCCCTGGGCCGAATTTCCCTCCCCTGGCCCATTTCCCCTTCTCTCCCCGCCGGCCCAGCCAATTCCCCCCCCACCTCTCTCTCTCTCTCTGCGCCGTGGACCCCGCCTGTCGGCGCCTCTCCTTTTCCCTCCTCTCTCCCGCTGCCACCCGGGCCCACATGTCATCCCCGCCCCCGCGTAACCGTCGCTCGCCTCCCTCCCGCGCGCAACTGCCGAACACCCCGCGTCCACTTCTCCCCCCTCCCTCGGAACCACTCCCCCGCTCCAATTTCGGCCGAGCGCCACAACCGCACCCCCCCTCTCCACGCTTAAGAGGAGCCAGCGCCCCATTTTCCCCTCACCCGAGCCTCCCCAGAACCCTAGACCTTCATCGCCGGTGAGTCACCTCGGCGCCCGCGTTCCCGTCGCCGCAGCCCCCTTCTCCCCTCCATTCTTGGCCTAACATGGTTGCTGCACCACCAGGAGCGTCCCAGACATCGTAGCTCAGGGAGATCGCCGGTGCACCGCTGCTTCACCGTTCACCGTCGAGCTCCGCCGCCATTCCTCGTCGCCGACCGTCTTCCGATCGATTTCGCGCCCCGAGAACCTCCTAGGTGAGTTCCCCTACTCCCCCTCTCTCGGTTCATGTCCTTGGCGCATAGAATTGGCGTAAGAATCACCGTTTGGGTGATTTCCGGCGAGGTCGCCGCCGGCAGCCGTCGGGCGCCGCCGCGCCGCGCGCGTGCGCCGATCAGGGGCGACGTGGCCGTTTCCCTGCCGTCGGTTTCGACCGAACGGCCACGATTAGAAGATCGTACCGGTTTGCTTAATAAAATCTCGTGCGTCCATTTTAAAATCGATGGCCCACGTTGAATTCCCTTTTCCCGCCGCCGGAATTGCACCTGGGCCCCTGGAAACTTAGTTGCTACCCCCGGAGCTTCTCTGTAATTTGAGTCTAGCCCCCAGATTTCGCAGACTAGCCCCTGGATCCCTAAAAATTGGTTTTAATCATTTAATTAAGCATTCTAACCCCTGTAATTTTGTAGAATAAGGTATTTAGACCCTGTACAGTGTAGAAAACTATTTATTAGGTCCCTGGACTTTTATTTAATTGCTGATTAGGGGTTTTAATTGTATTTGAGGTGTAGAAATTAGATAAAAATGGTAATTAAGTGTAGGAATGTTATGAAAAATTGTTATAATTTATTTTATGCTGTGAATTAATTGTAGTGTTCAGATAAAATATATTTGGTCCCTGGAATATTTATTATAAAGGTTTTAAAATACATTTTTGCTATAGAAAATTCAATAAAAATGGTTTTAGGCTATAATAAAATCCCAAAATTGTAGGATAAATCTAAAATGCATACTTTGGCCATGATAAATGATAAATACCTCGTAGGGACGCATTAGTGTAGGATTTTGTGCTTATGTGTATGTGTGATGTATTGTTTTGCGTGCCTTTACTTATTTAGCTTTATTCTATTCTTGCCATGCTTGGGCATATGTCTAGAGTCGTATTACGACCCAAATCTTAACCTCCAAGACCAAGACTTCGACAACACCCAAGTATTCAACGAAGGCAAGTGCCCTTGACCATCTTGTACCTATTTTAGGAATTTAGTTAGTTGCATGCTAATTAAATTGATGTCCTACTTCATGTTTACATGCCCTGTTCCATATAATTCCTTGTTACCTGAAATGGGTTGGGAAGTAGATAGGATTATTTATGCTTAGCCATGCTTAGATGTTGGGATTGGGATTTCATACAAATGTTATATGCTCAACTTTATGGTTACTTTAATTTGGTGATGAATATACATAATGTTAGTGGATAGGAATCTGGTGGTTGGTTAGTTTTGGTATGGTGCATTTTGCACGAGACTCGGGATTGGGGTTTGTTACCACCGGATTCTAAGGACCGGTTTATGGAGGAAGCCACTAAGCTTTATAGTACCACCACGAGACTGAGATGGGGTAGCTTGGTCAATTAATTAGGTTTCTCCCGATGAACTGCTAGTGGTTGGATGGTGCGGGGAATGAGGCGTGTGATCTGCTTTTGGAACCGCAAGGCTCAAGAGGGGGCTCTGGGGCGGAGGGTTACTCCGAGAATCCTCAGTGGTGGAAACCTTAGAGGGCTAGCACTAATCGGGAGTACCTTTGTAAAGACCATGTTGTGATCTCCTGGCCTCACACCAAAGGAAGTGTGTAATGTGGTTAGCTACCACGGGCAATCAGGGAGGTTCACTTAGTCCACCTGGCAACAGGAGATGAAATCACTGCTTGTGGGGAAAGAGTATACTCTCTACAGAGATTTGGTAAAACTGTCATGACAGCCGTGCTCACGGATAAGAGCGGCTTGGGGCCAGTTCATAATTAGTCTATGGTTGGGAAATGATGGTTCATTATGATTCAAGTACTTTCCTTATCATTAATCATGTGTTGATTATTTATTGAAGTATGATATTGATAATTGGAAGCTAAGGATAGGTTCTAAGCATAGTGCTAAGCCATATTTGGCCTTTCCCTTGCTTTAGCCATTCATGTCATCTCTTCCCGCACTTGCTGAGTACTCTATGTACTCAAGCGTTTAATTCTCCTTTAGAATATGATGAAGAAGAAGCGGCACTGGAGGATTTCTACGTCAATCCGGAGGACTTGGTCTAGGCTGGCGACCTCACGCGCAACGGCTGCCTGTGGAGATGAAGCTACCCTCACCTACTAGTCTTCTGCTGTAGTTTGGTCTTTGTTAATCTAGTTGTGATGTAAATATTTGTGGAGTGTATTTGTAGACCTTCGGGTCATACTGTAAGACTATTTATGTAATCGAACATGGCAATGTAATGGTATTTCACTTTCGTCGACGCATGTACGATTCAACTGATCATGGCGTACATGTGATTAGCGTCTGTTCATCTTTACGATGACCGGGCGTGACAGATACTGACGGACGGTGCGTGTAACTTGTGTGAATGCAGCTGTTCAGCTCGTGGATGATGGTGTTTAAAGGCAAGACGAACGAGGAGAAGGCGGAGGGGACGAAACAGTCTTTCGCCGTAGCGGCGACCCTGGAGGGAGCGTTGAGGGAGTGCTCCAAGGAGAAGCCGTTCTTCGGCGGCGACAACGCCGGGTACGTCGACATTGCGCTCGGGGGCTTCGTTGCGTGGGTGCACGCCATTGAGAAGCTGTATGGTCTGAAGCTGTTTGACGCCACCAAGACCCCGCTCCTGGCGGCGTGGCTGGAGCACTTCGGTGCGCTGGACGCGGACAAGGCAGTCATGCCGGACGTGGAGAAGCTTGTCGACCTCGCCAAAATGAGGCAGGCTCGCTCAAGCAGCAGTTGCTTCTGCAGCAGTGGCTCGAGGCATCTGAACTGGCGTGACCTCACCTGTCTTGTTTATGAAAGATGGATGATTTGCTTCCTACTGTTTGTGATTGTTGTTAATTAACTCCAGTTGGCTATTGTCTCTGTTGATTTTGGTGTGCCACGTGTGTATGATTCTTGTTCGTAATGCACTGTCGTTTGCGTTAGTGCAATATATAATATAATAATACTTTATTCTAATAAATATTTGTGCAGTTTCTTTGCTTCATGTATATCTTTGCAACCAGGTGGCACTACGAAAAATTTTAATTTCGCAGCCGGATCGAAAGTTATCGCTACACGTATTTAGGCAAACCGTTTATGATTAAGCATCAGAGGCAAATAGTAGTATTAAAGGCTAAATTAGATTTTTCATTAAATTATATGATGAATTTTCATGTACACCAATACTCCATTCATTTCGAATTACTCCTTCTGTTTTGTTTTATTTATCAATGGTTAATTTATTTTTAAACTTATTAGTGATAAATAAATAAAAAACGAAGAAATTATTTGACATTGGTTGAACTAACCAATGTCTAATAATTAGAAACGGAGGGAGTAGTGTACAACAAGTATGGGGGCAGGGCCCGCTCACCCCATCTCTGCCCTTGTCCTGTCCTACATAAATTTGCCACACCTAAAATTAGCCGTATCACAGATTCTTAAGTATTTGTTTGATTGGCAGTCACAAGTGTGGCAAGTCTAATTAATTAGTCCTTTGATCCAAATGTCATACTGTCAGTTTTTGACTAACTTTGAATCTGTTTTGGTTGGCACTTACCATTGCTACATCTTAGTCAAGTGTTATCACTATGTAAGAAAGTCAAATAGGAGACAAAGATCGGAGATGAGCACAAAGAAATTTATCTCTGATATGGATAAATGAGATGCACCCGCTTCAGTGAGGATCTGTGCATGGCTCGATTGAATGTAAAAGGAGACGACCTTTTTTATGGCTCGTCTCATTTATGTTAATATTTGAGACGCGCTCGCTCTTTTGACAAAAGGGAGACGGGCTTAGCACAAAACGCGTTTTCTATTTACGAAAGGAAATAAGACGTGCTTTACAGAAATCTTGTCTCCTTTTATTATCGCGTCTCCAATTCACGGGCATACTTTGTGATCTTCTCCCTTTTGCTTTGTTCACTTGATATCATACAAAGATGAACACATTCACTTGATAACTAAATAGATTGTCATTCCAATGTAGAGCACCTTCACCGATCGGATTAGTCTGATTTAATCTAAAAAATAATCAAATCTCTATTCCTTATTAATTGTCATTTTCAACGAACACAATAAACACACGAGATAAAATTAATTCATTCACACAGATGAACACACAAGATAATATTCATTCACACAGATGAACACAAACAACACATTCATTTATTAACACAATATATTATAAAACACAAGAAAAAAGTACAAGAAGCTTCGAAGCCGCTCGCCTCGGGGAAACGAAAGGTCGCACACCGGTCGCACATCTCTGCACCATCGGCCGTAATTACTTTGCACCACCCGCCGCAAATTAAGTTCTTCTCACCATCTACTGCTCGCCTCAGGGGAACAAAAGCATGCAAAAGGGAGACGAGCTTCTCTCCCTCTCGTCTCCCTTTGTCAATGATCAGAGACGTGCTTTTTCTAGCTCGTCTCCCTTTCGATCTAGCTATTTAAGTTCTCGGGTGCTCTATTCGAACACTTAGCTAAGTTTTCGGAAAATTTTTGATCTTTCGCACTCTTTCACTCTCCCACCCTAAAGACTGTTTTAGTACAAATCACGATCCAACTCTAGTGCGATCGCCGCCTGTCGTCCACTGTTCGCCATCATCGTCATTGTCATCGCCATCGCCATCCTCATCATCGCCGTCGTACTCACCGTACCGTCCTTCTCATCTCTACTCCCTCCTATTCTATGCTACTTATATTCCAATTTATATGTAGTTCATGGTTGAGAAATTTGTTATCGACTTGGTGCGTTGCCGTTTCAAGGAGGAGTGCTTGGAGTGATGCAAGAACCACCCCCATATATGTACATATGCACACCGGTCGCATGGTTGTATGTACTCTGCAATAGACTGATGAACTTAATGATGCACTCTGTAGTTTTTCTTTTGCGCCACTCGTTATGTTCCGTCTTGTTTGTTTTTGGTGTTTGCAATTTAATGGATTGCCATTTGCGTCACTTGTTGTCCAATTTCTCTGCACAATCCAGTATAATCATCATCCCCTTATTAATGAATTTCCTTTATAGACTGACCGGAAAAGTGGTTACTATGTATTAATAATCTCCTTCTTAGAGGACTATCCCATGGTACCTCCAAGATGCGTCTTTTCACCTAGTTTCTTCCAACCGAATGTCCATCGCTCAGGAGCACTCTGCCCTTGGATTCTTGATCAATATATTGTAAGATAGACTTAGTATGATCAAGTAATTAGTAATTGTTGCCAAAGTTATTTCAAGTGGTTTCTTATGTTGCTTAAATTAATATTTGGTAGGGGTGGTGTCCTGGTATTACTGTCAAAAATTTTACTACGTGAAGTTTGGGAGCAAGCTCGACGGTATAGTTTAGATCGATCAATTGAAGCTTCATAAGAATATAAGTCTAAAATGTATAGTTTAGAGGGCACGCGATGTATATAAACTATGAATTGCAAAATGTATATGTCTGAAATTGCAATGTGTGTGTGTGTCTATATATATATATATATATATATATATATATATATATATATATATATATATATATATATATATATATATATATATATATATATATATATATATATATACGAGTTGAAATGTATATGATTGAGTTGCAAATGTTTATCTCTGAATTACAAAATGTGATTGTGGTTCTATATGTTTATCTCTGAATTCCGTTAATGTTGATTACAATTAAAAATTGTCTCCCATGTTTACTCATCGTCGACGATCCCAGAATAGTGCACCACCAATGACTCGACTCAGCCCGTCTCGGATTTCTCGCAGAAAGGAGCCTTCTTGAAGCTTGTCTCCGATATATACTTATTGGCGACACTCCCGCTGCTCGTCTCCGATTACTCTGTAATGTGAGACGCGACAACGGAGACACGCTTTTTGCTCGTCTCCATTCTTTGTACGGCCTCGTCTCGAATGAGTATTTCTCACGTAGTGGACTTGTCATAAAAGTGTGGCCAATAAATCTTTAGCCACAAGTGTGGGAAAGTTAGTGAGAAAGTGAGTGTATGACGTGTGGGTCAGGGTGCTAAGGAAGTGTGACTTGCCACACTTGTGACAGTCACCAAACAATTGACAAAGAATCTATAGTATGACAAAACCTTAGGTTTGGCAACCATAGGCAGCAACCAAACATGCCATTTGTCACATTTTTGACTAAAGTTTTTCTAGCCATGCTTTTATGTAAGCCACACTTAACTAAAATTAATTATGACAATTTTAATCACCAACCAAACAGACCCTTTCTCTCGCCTGTGCCTAGATCCAGCTTCCTGAGCTCTGTTGCCTAAGCTCTAGCACGCAGTTGTCCTGATACGGTTGCCTGAACTGACGGGGGCTTGAACTATACTACTTCATCGTCGGATCTATCCACTTCCACCCAAGAGCCATAAGCTGCCATCCCCATTAGGCCCACTGAGCTCTTCTTCAGCTACAAATATATTTTTATTGATGATGTATCCTGATACGATCAAATACCGTCCTATAGTATGTACTGTTATGGCATTTAGGATTTGAGGAGAGAAAGAGCGATAAAAATCATGCTTAATTAGCAGCCACGTAACTATAGGGGTATTTTCCAGAAATTGGATCTAGATGAAAATAATTTAGCAAGTTAAAAGACTTGAATAAAAGAGTTTGATGAGCTAAATGACACAGCAAGATAAGTCAAGGATTAGGGATGGCAAAAAAAACTCCCAAGTGCTGGCACTCGGCTGGTTTGGCACCCAACCGGTGCAGGTGCAGTTGACATTCGCGCCCGCGGGTCTGACCCGCACCTGACTCGAAATTTTACGAGTGCAGGTTCGAGTTTTTTCCCACCCAGCATGTACCTGTCGGGTTACTCGAAATATATAATTAGGCCCACAACAACCGAATAAATCCATCTCACCCATCCCACAACAGCCCAACAAAACAAGCCCACCCATTCACGATCCTAATTCCACAACCGGCCAACTCGCTCACGGCCTCTCCCCACCCACGCCCGACGTCCCTGTCCAAGTCCTCTTCCTCTTTCCTACTTCAGTCCAGATCGCAGCGCCGCCTGACCATCACTCTTGCGCGGCGGGGCTACGAACTCGTAGAGCAGCAAGCGCAGCTACTGCGGCAGTGCAGTGCCTAGGGTCCTATTCCAGCCTTCGCCGCCTCTCCTCCCAGGGCATCGCGCTGCCACCGCTACCCTCTGCAGCCACATGGGAGACTGCATGGTGGCTGCCGGGCGATGCCCCCCCCCCCCCCCCCACCTCGTCGGTGCCCGCCGTGCCATGGAAGTACCCCCTCCTCGTCCTTTACCTCGACATCCGCTGGTGTCCCATCCATCACAGCGGAGGTGGATCCCGACATGTATGCCTTCGTAGCTGACATGGACGAGCGCTGGGCTGACTGCCGCACCGCATCGTGACGGGTTCCGCCGCAGTGCGCTCCTTGCACGATGGAGGGGGGGGGGGGGGGGGGGGGGCGGCTTGGCGAAGAAGGTGCAGGTTGGTGTTGTAGAAGTGGGTACTCGACAGATAACGAAACCGACCGAAACCCGTTGGGTGTGGATGCGGGTTCGGATGTCACTTTTCACTCACGGTTTCGGATTCGAGTGCAAAAATTTACAGATTTCGGACAGGTTTTCGTTTTACCCGATCCGAACTCGATCTGTTGCCATCCTATATCAAGGATTGTTGGTACACTTTACTAAAATAAAAGTAGTGAATATTGTACTGTTTTTCGTTATTTTTAATATTATCTCCTCGTGCCTCAAGATTTGTAGAAAATTCACTACAATTAGAAATTGCAGAAGCCGTACATTTTCCCTGTGCCCATTCTTTTTTGTAATATGGATTTAGCCGTTTACCCCAAGGTTGTTTATTCCAAAAGAACACACAAACACACATAGAAAATAACGGTAGCAGCTAATCCAGTCAAACACAGAGTTCGATTTACGAAATCAGCGGCCTTATCGATGAACATGATCCAACTAGAGTAGCAGCATTTTTTATCAAAAAGTCTACAACGCTACAGGTCACATTAAGGCCCCGGCGCGACCTCGTTGGGCAGCCCAAGTGGCCCAGTGCTCGGTTTCATGAATATTATTATAAGATGTACTCCCACAATCAAAAAAATTATCGATTTGTAATTCAAAAATAAATTACAAAACGACAGCTTTTTTGAGACAGAAAGGAGTATTAAGTTTTAAAATACTACTCTCTCCGTCTCAAAAGCTCGTCGCTTTGTAGTTCAAAAATGAACTATAAAGCGGCAAACTTTGGGGACGGAGAGAGTATATCTCTCTGGTGTCATGTCCGTTTTTTATAACTAGATCACATTTGCATATATTTCAAAGAAATTTATCTAATAATATAATTATGGAGAGTTATACATTGTATGGAGAGTTATGGTGATTTGACGAGAATAAAATCATTTACTCTTTAATGTCATCTAAAGGCGACCCATCAGATGTCTAAAAAAATTAGCAAATAGGTATTGTGAAAGAGGCTTTAGTTAAGCAGTTAAGTATTTTGAGTAACATTACTCACATCCTTAGTTCGATTTCAGATGGAAGCAAATTTCAGATTGAATTTCACAATATTAAATGTAGATACTTTACAGAGTAATTCATAGGTACCGAACCTGAATCGCACCTACGAAAAATGTGAGAAGACGAACATTGCTGCAATATTGATCTATGAAGTTCGGTCTACATTCGTGTGCTTAACTATACAATTATTGTCAGCTTGTTCTAGTCTAAGCTATGAATTTATACATTTGTATTCACTTATAACAAGATGTTGATAATCACTTTAGAGAAGACGAGACTTTAACCATCATTTAAAAACGTACGTGCGATGTAGTAAAGGTAAGAATCAATTAGGACTATTCCATAGTGGCTCAACTGGGCACCATATATTCAGTTACGCCCGTCTGCAATCAAGATTCAAGTGCGTGGTAAGAGATCTAAAGCCTTTCGTGCAGATGATGGCTGGGGGAGGAGACAAGCTGAAGCTGCTCGGCATGTGGGCGAGCCCCTTCCTTCTGCGCGCGAGGCTTGCGCTCAGCTTCAAGGGCCTGAGCTACGAGTACGTCGAGGAGGAAATCTTCGGCAACAAGAGCGAGCTTCTTCTCAAGTCCAATCCAGTGCACAAGAAGGTGCCGGTGCTCATCCACAACGACAATGCCATCTGCGAGTCTCAGATCATTGTTGAGTACATCGACGAGGTCTTCTCTGGCACCGGCCCCTCTCTTATTCCCGCCGACCCCTACGAGCGTGCTGTGGCTCGCTTTTGGGCCGCTTACATTGACGACAAGGTACACACCACAAATCCACCAAATCAGATCCCATGTTGCGTATTTTCACGATCTCATTCCAAAACAAAATTAACCTAATGTATCCGTGTTTGTCTGTGATTTGTGTATGTGCAGTTGTTCAGCTCGTTCATGACGATAATCAAAGGCAAGACGAACGAAGAGAAAGCAGAGGGGAGGAAGCAGTCCTTTGCTGTGGCGGAGACTCTGGAGGGGGCAATGAAGGAGTGCTCCAAGGGGAAACCCTTCTTCGGCGGCGATAACATCGGTTACATCGACATCGCGCTCGGAGGCTTCGTCGCGTGGGTGCACACCCGCGACATCTTGTCTGGATCGAAGCAGTTCGATGCGAACAAGACGCCGCTCTTGGCAGCGTGGCTTGAGCGCTTCTGTGCGCTGGACGCGACCAAGGAAGTCATGCCGGATGTTGCGAAGCTAGTCGAGCTCTCCAAGATGAGGCAGGCAAGAGATGATGCTGCCGCAGCGGCGGTGACCCGATCCGATTGAAGTTTGCTTACATCCGCAAAAGTTTGTGATGGCTGTTTCTTCGTGTCATGTCTTTTTTTTTTTCTGAAAGTATGTCTTCATGTGTCATGTCGATGCCTCTATTTGTAGTATCATTATGAACAACAGCATATGTTTATTTTTTTCGACCCGCTCTTTATACGATCCTGGAGACTTCCCAATATTTCCCGTGCCACAACTAAGGAAGGCATGAGAAATATAGGAAGTCGAAGGGTGACAGACACAAAGGAAAGTTTTCAAGAGGTTGAATCTCATCTTTTCTCCAAAATTCTACTCCCTCTTTTTGAAATAAATGATGTTTAGAAAAGCTAATTAGTAAAACTAAACTTTTTATCCTAAACACAAAATATCAGAAAGGAGGGAGTATCGGAGAAGCATTTTATAGAAATTTTATTTTTATAGAGATTGATTACTTCAAAACTTATATACTTTTCCTCTGTTCTAAAGGAGGCATAAGTTTCTTCCTTCCCATACAGCAGGTTTGAGCAAAGTAAATCAAGAACTTACAACCTCTGCCCTCTCCTCAAAAGGAGATAAAAATTCTAGTTCAGAAATAAACAGAGGGAAGAGTGGCCCCGTGACCCCCCCCCCCCTCCTCACCCACGTCCTCTTCCCAAGGGTGACTCAGCCGTGGCGATTTCTGGGGTTGAGGCGGTCTATTCTAGTGAATCACTCATCACAGGAGTGTCCAGTGGCAGTGAACCCCTTCCTCTTCTCGGACAGTCTTCCAAAACGGCAGGAGTGAAGCCAGCGAGCGATCACGACGACGGATCTAGGCGGCAAGGCTCGCGGATGCCTGCAACGCAATGGCGGATCTAGGCGGTAGGGGGCCTGCGGGGTGCATGCGATGGTGGATCTGGGCAGCACAACCTGCAGGGCATCAACGACAGTGGATCTGCGGGGTGGAGCTGGTGTGCGACAACCTCAGTAGATTGTGACAGTCTTGGACAGGTTGGGGTCAGTGTCCCGACCTCCGTCAAGTGCAACGACTAGAATGTGAGCCGAGTAGGAGGGTCCCGGAGATCGACGTATGCTTGTTGTGGTTCTTGACCCTAGTATGGTGCAGGTTTATAGCTATCCACTTGTCAGACTTTCAAGCAGGTGGATCGTGAAGGTGTGGGGGTGTTTGTGGACGCATCGTCATAATGGTGGTGTAGATATGTTGGTCGCAATTAATGGTGAACGTGAGTGTGGCGTGATGGTGATTGTGGGTGAGTAGCAAACAACTCTGCTCGGTGGTGTTATGAGTCATGCGATCTTCAGTTCTAGATGTTGGTGATGGTGACAGAGACTCGTAGTGTAGCCTTTTGGGATGAGGGGAGCTTTTTTTTTGAAACAGCCGTGGGGCATTTATATTATAAGACGAAAACAGAGTATAGTTATTAGAGTTTGTACAGCAGCTGTGCTTAACAGCACCTATATTCTACATTTCTATATCAAGAGTTGGTGAAAATAGAGGGGACAAATGAGAGCACCCAGCAAGGTGCCAAAGATGAAGTGCCTCCCGTATTGCACCCAAGATTTGAGTTGTTGTCCTTTCTATGGATTTAAAAATCCGCACATTACGTTCAAGCCATATCTCCCATATCGCTGCGAGGATGATCGTCCGAAGGCGTCGGACGCGCGGAGACCGGCCATGAGGTGCGATGAGGTCCAGCCAAACCTGTAGATGAAGCTGCATGTTCCATGATGCCGGGTTTAGGCTAGTTTCATTCGCCCATCGCCCCAGTTCATGCCAAATGGGTTGAACCACTGTGCAGTCCCGAAATAGATGATAGATGTGCAGGGGTCTCCAGGTTGCGCATGCGGGCGTCGTGAGTCATGTTGAGATGCTGTCGAGATACTCCTCACGTTGATCCTCGAGTGAAAATCTTGCTAGCGTCGGCGGTGTCCCTATATCGTATCCCTCCTTTGAGGCGTCATTTTTGGATGATGGGTACTGTTTGAAAGTTTTTTATTATCTGTAACCAACAACTAGATTTTAGTGAGTCGTCCGTCTTAGGTATTCATATGGTTAGTGGTGTTTGTGATACCGATTAGTGATGTGATATTATCCTCTATGTTGTACGGTTTTCGAGTCCAAACTCCTATATAAACAAAGAAAAAAAGAACTTGCCACTTGCAAGATAGTACTCCCTCCGTCCCAAAGTGATGGATGTTTTGGGCTTACAAGTTTGTCTCATAAAGATTGTCTTCTTGGCTTGTAAAGTGTGCAGTCATTTAAAGCCAACGGTGAGTTCCTTCAACCAGCTTCAACCAGCATTGCCTCCTAGGAACTCGATGTCAGCCAATGGTGAGACTTGAAAAAGCAAATGGAGTTTAATGCTGTCAATAAAGTTGAGGCCACATGCGTCATTCACATGGTTCACTATTATATCTCAAAATACTAAAATATCTATCTCTATAAGACGAAAGGAGTACTGGATTAGATACTACAGAACTCGCAAAGCAGATCTCAGCGAGAGCAGAGGCCAGAGGGTAGGTGAGTGGTGACTCTTATCACACGACTAGTCCTTGGTCAAAGTTGAGTTAACCACGAGACGTCACTGGTTGCATCATTCTACTTTGATGTGAGGACTGCAACGGCGTAGTACTTCAATGGCTTCGTGCCGCAGTGCATCCAAACTGAGAAAGAATGCGTCGACGATGACGTGAAGTCTCTTGTAATTATTGAAAAAAATTAATTAAAGTGAAGTGAACCGCGACTAGAATTTAAAATGGATAGCTGGCATGGAACAACAACTCTCGTACTTTCTTGGATTGTTGTCCAAGGATAAGAGTTCTGGATAGTTCTAAGAAGAGAAAAGGCATCATCTCAGCCTACGATTGATACTCCGCGTGTGTAGTCATTTAGGACTATATATTCGGCCGGACTCGTCCAGATTCAAACACCAAGAACGCAAACAAGACGCAATTAGCCAGATATAGTTGAGATTTTGAAGCATTAGCAATGGCCGGAGGGGAGGGCCTGAAGCTTCTGGGCATGTGGGCGAGCCCTTACGTTCTGCGGGTGCAACTCGCGCTCAGCCTCAAGGGGCTCAGCTACGAGTACGTCGAGGAAGACCTCAAGAACAAGAGCGAGCTCCTCATCAAGTCCAACCCCGTCCACAACAAGGTCCCCGTGCTGATCCACGACGGTAAGGCCGTCTGCGAGTCTTCGGTCATCGTGCAGTACATCGACGAGGCCTTCGCCGGCACCGGCCTCTCCCTTCTTCCCTCCGACCCCTATGAGCGCGCCCTTGCTCGATTCTGGGCCGCTTACATCGATGACAAGGTACGCGTTACCTGAAAACTTCCAACCGGTTTCTAGCTTCACTGCAACACTGCGAGATTGAATTCGTTTATCGGGAACGCTTCTACATGGTGCCTGACTGACTACCTGTCGTTGTGCAGCTCTTGGGCGCTTGGACAAAGACTTCGAGGGGCAAGACGGAGGAGGAGAGAGCGGAGGGGAAGGAGCAATCGGTTGTCGCGGTGGAGAACCTGGAGGGAGCGCTGAGGGCGTGCTCCAAGGGGAAGCCCTTCTTCGGCGGAGACAGCGTCGGGTACGTGGACGTCATGCTCGGTGGACTCCTTGGATGGGCGCGCACATCAGAGGAGTACTTGCACGGTGTCAAGCCCTTCGACCCCGCCAAGGTGCCGCTCCTTGCGGCGTGGGCGGACCGCTTCGGCGCACTGGAGGCGGTCAAGCCAGTCATGCACGACGTGAAGAGGCTGGTCGAGTTCGCCAAGGTGTTGCAGGCAAAGCTCGCGGCTGAGACCGCTGGAGCAGGCAACTGAACTACTGAAGTAGTAGAACTGCTCTCTGTTTCTACTTTTGATTAAAAGGAAAATAAGAAGGTGTATCCCTTTCAGTTGAACAATCAATATTCTGTAAAATTTGTTTTCGGTTATTGCTACAGTGAGTGATACAGCTTCAGTATGTTTTTTATCAGCGCGAGTTCTTTCCAATGAGATAATAGATTATTTGCCACTCTACCGGAGGGCTAGGTCCCAATTACATCTTTTCTAAATGAAATGCCTTGTTTGACATATGGTTCCCGCAATTTTGTTTTCCTCAGCCATTTTACCTGAATAGTTTAGCCACGTGTGCCATATTTCTGATGCATGTGGTACTGAGATTGAAATGGCCCTTTTGCTCATCGGTGCAGATTAAGGCCTACTGCAGCATCACCGGTTCACCAAATTAAGGCTACAAAAATAGGAGTTTAAGTTCAGTATCATACAACAACCATAATACGAGCCAAGTTTCAACATAGGCCATAGTCATAGAATTCAACATAGTTCACACATAATCCGTATAGCGAAAAGGTGCGGCCTAGTGGTTAAGTACTCTGATTAGTCTTGAATCTAATCTGACTTAGGATCTACACTATGAATATCTAACCAAGAACACTTAGACATAATCAATCACTGACAACAACATTAACCCTTAGGCAAAACAATCTAACATGCAACCTATAAACATGGCAGAGAGATTAGGATTAGGGCAAGCGGTGAGAGGCGGAGAGTACCCTCAGAGGGGGCACTTGATGCCATTGGGCTCAAGTGCTTGCTGATGAAGACAGGCGTCGGTGCAGTGTCGACGTGATGTGATGGAGGCGCAGGTGGACGGTGGTGGCGAAAGGTTGATTTGGTTGTGGCGGGGGCCTCTAGGAACGTGTGTGCACACGGTACTCACGTCCTGAGGTCCCCCTGGGATTTAATAGCGCGTACAAGGGTGAGGGAGCAACGGAACGAGTCTGTTATGCCCCTGATAGTGGCGCGCGGCTGAGAGGGACTCGGCGTGGGGTTGTTACCCCCCACGTACGATTCTGATGGGGAGGACGGAGTCCTCGCCCGTTGGCTGTTGCCCAACGAGTTGGGACCGGGATCAACTTAACATTCTCCCACTTGATCTCGAGACAACTTATTTCTTACTTACTTAACTTATTATTATTCTTAATTACTAAACTTATGTATATTTCCTCTTGCTCTGACATAAGGGGCACGACACATCAGAAATAGCCATTTACGTACTATTCGACTCGAAGACCACAATATGTCTCATAATTAGAAATAACCTTATACTTAGGTGTCCCCTTAGCATCCAGGACTTGCTTTATAGGCTCTCCCCTAATCCCATGTCGGCTACGTGTTCTTTGAACACATTGGGTGGGAGACCCTTAGTTCGCGGATCCGCAAGCATTTGATTAGTTCTTATATGCTCGAGACTAATTGAATTATCTTAAATTCTCTCTTTTACAACATAATACTTAATGTAGATGTGTTTGGCAACACTACTCGACTTGTTGTTGTGAGAGTATGTCACTGCTAGCTCATTATCGTAGTACAACTTAAGTGGTTTATGAATGTTGTCTATCACTCTTAGACTGGGAACGAATTTCTTAAGCCAAGATATCTGTCCAGTGGCCTCATAACAAGCTATGAACTCAACATACATTGTGGATGATGCAGTTATAACTTGTTTGGAGCTTCTCCACGATATAGCTCCATTCGCGAGTGTCCGTACCCTCGGTACCATATACCCCATGGGATTGCAAAGATCTCAAGGGAATATCATCTACTTGATTTGAAGACCTTTGGAGGCCCACATGTCAGACATTGCCGGACCCGCTTCTCCAACATGGTTAGTCCCAGGGTCGCCACGTGTACTATCAAACCGGAGCTACCGCCCACAAGGGGGAAGCTCCAGGCTATGTACCATAGCGGCACCCCCGGACCTAACCCCAGACTGAGGGAAGCTCCGGAACTGACACGTGTCAGGTAGCTCCGGACCTATCTGTTCCCCACGGTATGCTCCAGAGCTGCCATGTGTCCAACCGACGGATCTTCAGCCTCTAACCTCCGGAAGACTCCACAACGGCTCCGGATCTTCAAAGGGGAATTAAGAACTTCAAGACCCGATTAAGTGTCATTAATACTATATTAATGACACACGATCGGATGACCTTAATTACCAGTAACGGTGCTGTCAAAGCCCATAACTCGGTCATTAAGGGCAATTAAACGTGTTGAATGTGTATCAATATCAGTAACCGCCAGGGCCACATGTCGGGTCAGGCTAACTTGTAACGGCCTGCCCTTGTACTATAAAAGGACAGGCCGACGATACACTAGACACTCTCTAGAGACACGCTCACTCTACATTCTCAACTAACGTTGAGCTCATACATCCAATACAACACCAATACACCCCGTGGAGTAGGGTATTACGCTCCGGCAGCCCGAACCACGTAAATCTTCGTGTCTCTTGTGTCAGTTAACACTTTACCTTCTTGAATCTCCGCGCGCCTACACCGAACCTCAAACTCCTCTAACACTTTATTAGTGTCGGGAGATCTGCTGGATCAAAACCACCGACAGTTGGCGCGCCAGGTAGGGGGCGCCTGGGATTTCAAGAATGGTGAACTCAGCTGCTGGATCATCCAACGGTCATCCCGCTGTTCAAGCTGTTGGGGGCAATCCCTCCAATATGCAGCCAGCAGCAGGAGCCTCAGTCCCAGCAGGAGTCATGCTATAACCACCGCCGCCTCCACCAGCAAATCAAACTGAGCACCGTGATGGTGCACCGGCGTCAATCACTGCGTCGGCAAATCATGACAACCCGGAACACGCGCTCCATGCAGCACACACTCTTCCTCAGCGTCCACCACCTCCGGACGCATCCCTGGATGCAATGGAGCAGTGGAGGGCCGATGTGGAACACTTGGTTGCAGCCGCAGCCGACCGCATCAGCAACCAGGGACCTCCTCCTTCAGGACGGGCCCCGTCGCAGTGAGGGACCTTGTCTAGCAGACTTGGTCCGCACGTTTCCAACAACAGGAGACGTGCTGCGTCGCAGCAAGTGACGTCATTGCCCTCCGGGGCACGACACACTCACACGGTGTCAAGGCTTTCAACTCATGACCTCCGGGCGGAGCTTGATCGCCGATACCGTTAACAAGGCGGCCGAGTCCATATTGAGCGTGCTCGTGAAAGACGAGAAGCTCAGGACATTCCTGCTCCTGAAGGAGTAGGAGGAGGCTGTTCGGCCCTGGCCATGCATCTGCGTATGGTCAGGTGGCCACAGAAATCCGGCCTCACCTGCCGGAGAAGTTTGACGGGACCGTTAATCCCGTTGAATTTCTTCAAATTTACTCCACTGCTATCCTAGCAGCTGGAGGAAATGAGGCCGTAATGGCCAATTACTTTCCAGTGGCTTTAACTGGGACCGCTCGGTCCTGGTTTATGAGCCTTCCACCCAACTCCATCAACAGTTGGGAGGAGTTGTGCCGGCAGTTCACCGCCAACTTTGGGAGTTCATACACCCGACCAGGCACTGAACTGGACCTTTTTGCAGTCGTGCAAAAAGGGGGAGAATCCCTGCGATCATTCATCCAGAGATTTTCTCAGGTATGAAACACTATCCCTTCTATCTCTAGCGCTTCTGTCATTGTGGCATTCAGACAGGGTGTACGGGATAAGAAGATGTTGGAGAAACTGGCGATCAAGGAGATCACCAGTGTCACGGAACTCTTCCGCTTGGCTGACAAATGTGCCAGAGCTGCGGAGGGCCGTGAAATGCACTCCAAACCACCTCCGGAGGATCACAAAAAATCCTCCAAAGGCGAAGCCACTACCTCTAGGAGTGGTAAGAAGAAGAAAAAGACCAACGGCAAGAAGAAGTGGTCGGCCGTCTCATCTAATGCTGCAGCTCCGGGTGGCCGGGGGCCACGCCCCGAGAAGCGACCTCGACTGTCTTCTGAAGATGGTGGCAAACCCAAGGTGTGGTGTCCAATTCATAAAACGGACAACCACAGTTTGGAAGACTGCCGGGAGGTCCAAAACCTTGCCGAGCGCTACAACAAGCGCCGGGAAGAAGCTCCTTTCTGACAGAGGGAAGGAAAGCAAAAAGTTGACGAAGCTCCGGCTGAAGAGGAGTTAGGTTTTCAGGATCCCAAAAAGGTATTGAAGGTCGTCTACACCTCCGTCGACGACGATTCTGACATCTCTGACAACGAGCGTCGGAAGACCATGAACACCATTTTTGGTGGATCATGGGACATCACCTCCCGTCACGTCCTCAAGACAATGCACCGGGACATGGCCGCTGTAGCTCCTACAGCCCGGGCGGAGCCTCATCGGAAATGGATGGACACAACCATCACTTTTGATGCTTCGGACTGCCCTCGAAGCATGGTTGGAGCAGGCTAGTTGCCTTTGATGGTATCTCCTACCATCAATAACATCCAGCTCCATCATGTTATGGTAGACGGAGGTTCGGGGCTCAACCTCATAAGCTTCAAAGCTTTTACCAAGCTTCGGCTCCGACCTTCGGATCTTCACCCCTCCCGACCTTTCTCCGGAGTAGGTCCGGGAGCCATTACCCCACTCGGTGCTATCACTCTCCCCGTTACCTTCGGAACCCGGGAGAAGTATCGCACCGAGAAGTTGGTCTTTGACATTGCTCAGATCAGCTTACCCTTCAATGCCATCTTGGGCAGGCCTTCTTTGTACAAATTCATGGCAGCTGCTCATTATGGCTACCTGGTGTTAAAGATGCCAACACCAGTAGACGTTTTCCGGATCCGTGGAGATCGTACTGCTGGAGTAACTGCTCTAGAAGAACTTCATGCGCTTACTACGGCGCAAGAGGAGGACTCCAGGCAGGAACAAGCTCCAAAACCCCCGAGCATTCATGAGCGGGGCTCGACATCTGCACCTCGTGTGCAGCCAAGCGGCGACACCGACATTCCCGTCAAAGTCGTCCAAATAGGTTCTGATGCCGCTCAGACCACCCGTATATCGGGAGGACTGAATGACAAATAGGAACTCGCGCTCATCTCTTTCCTTCGGGCTAATGTCGACGTGTTTGCCTGGCAACTGTCACAAATGCCTGGGATCCCCAGGGAAGTGATTGAGCACAATCTGAAGATCTACCCTGACGCCCGACCCGTGCACCAGAAGCCTCGGAAGCAATGCGTGGAGCGACAGAACTTCATTCGACAAGAAGTGAAGAAGTTGCTCGAAGCTGGATTCATCCGAGAAGTCTTCCATCCAAAATGGCTAGCAAACCCAGTCGTTGTACCCAAGGCCGGCGGGAAGCTTCGGATGTGTATCGACTACACAACACTGAATAAGACATGCCCGAAAGATCCATTCCCACTACCTAGAATAGATCAGATAGTGTATTCCACCTCCGGGTGTGAATTATTGTGTTTCCTAGACGCATATTCTGGGTATCATCAAATCAAAATGTCTAGGGAAGATGAGGAGCATACATCTTTTATCATAGTAGATGGATTGTACAGTTATACAGCCATGCCATTTGGTCTCAAGAATGCAGCTTCAACCTTTGTACGAGCTATGTACAAAACTTTTGAAGAACTCATTAAGAGACATAGTGGAAGTGTACATCGATGACATCGTGGTCAAGGTCAAGAACAAGGAGTCACTCCTTGACACCTTACAAGCTGTCTTCGACAAGTTGCGGGTCACTCGCACAAAGCTAAACCCAGACAAGTGTGTCTTCGGGGTTAGCTCCGGAAAACTTCTTTGTTTCCTGGTAAGTCATCGGGGCATAGAAGCTAATCCGGCAAAGATCAAAGCCATTGAAGACATGCGACCACCAGCCTGCATCAAGGATGTCCAAAAGCTGACTAGATGTCTAACAGCCCTTAGCCGGTTCATTTCAAGACTAGCGGAATGGGCACTTCCCTTCTTCAAGTTATTGAGGAAGTCCGGACCATTCCAATGGTCTGAAGAAGCAGAAAAGGCGTTCCAGGAGCTAAAACAGTTCCTCACCATCCTACCAACTCTGGTAGCTCCGAACCCTGGTGAGCCTTTGCTGCTTTACATTTCAGCAACTGACGAAGTCGTCAGTATGGTCCTGTTTGCGGAGAGACCAGAAGTATCCCATGCTCAGGAATCCAGACCCCTCCGGGAGGGTCCGGAGGTTCCTGAAAGTGAGTCTGGGTCCCAGCTCCCACACTTGAGTTCAAAAAAAGTTACTTTAGAAGGCTCAGACCCCTCCGGGAGGGTCCAGGTCATTTTTGAAGAAGCTCCGAGTCCCTCCAGCCAGGACCCGGAGGTCCCTGAAGAAGGTACGGATCCTTCAAGGAGGATCTGGGTCGGTGAAGAGGAAGCTTCGGGCCCCTCCGGGAGGGTCCAGACCATCCAGCGCCCAGTGTACTTCATCAGTGAAGTACTGCATGACGCCAAGACTCGATACCTAGAGGTGCATAAGCTGCTCTATGCAGTTCTCATTGCCTCCAGGAAGCTTCGCCATTACTTCCAAGCTCACAAGATTTCAGTGGTGACCTCTTACCCACTTCGAGCAATTTTGCATAATCCCAATTCAACTTGGAATATTGCAAAGTGGGCGGCGGAATTGGCTGAATTCGATCTCGAATTCATTTCAAGGCAAGCAATCAAGAGTCAAGCATTGGCGGATTTTGTGGCGGAATGGACTCACTCTCCATCAAATCCTGGGGACCCCAGTGAGCAGAAGCCGGAACACAAGGCTCCGGTTTTCACCGAGCCTCACTGGACCCTCTACTTCGACGGCTCCATGCAAAAGCAGGGGGCCGGAGCTGGAATCCTTCTCCTCGAACCAACCAGAGAGAAGGTAAAATACATGGTACACCTTGACTTCAAGGCGACCAACAACATGGCGGAATACGAAGCACTCATCTACGGATTAAGGGTGGCACTGTCATACGGTGTCAAGCAACTGCTGGTCAAGGGAGATTCACAGCTCATCATTAAGCAAGTGAAGGGTGAATGCTCCTGCAACAATCTCGAGCTAGCTGCTTACCTCCTTGAAGTCCAGATGCTTCAGAAGGACTTTGAAGTCCTAGATCGCCACCATGTCCAGCGTGCCCTCAACGCTGAAGCCGACGAACTCTCGATGAAAGCGTCAACCGGAGCTCCGCCTCCTGATGGAACTTTTGTCCAGAGGTTGTCAAAACCCACAGCTCAGCCTGCCGAACTGAGCGAAGGAGGCGAGATGAGCATCCCGAAGCTGACGGTCCCGATGGCCCTGTTACCATGGCAGCCATCAAGGGTCGTAGGTGCTGCCGGAAGCTCCGAGCAACCTAGCACGCAAGACTCAAATGCTCAAGTTAGCTCTGATGCATGGATCTCGGAGATCCAGAGCTACTTGAAAGACAACATCCTTCCTGACGATGATGTATCCCCTGACCAGATAGTCAGATTGGATAAAAGATACACGTTGGTAGAAGGGGATCTCTACCAGCGCGATGCCAACGGGGTCCTAATGTGGTGCATCACAAGGGAAGAAGGTTGCGAGCTCCTCGCAGAAATCCATGGAGGCGAGTGTGGGAACCACACGTCTTCCCGCACGCTGGTCGGTAAAGCCTTCTGACATGGCTTCTACTGGCCAACAGCACTCCAGGATGCAACTGAGCTGGTGAAGAAATGCGAGGCATGCCAATTTCATGCGAAGCAAATTCACACATCGGCTCAGCCTCTACAAATGATACCTCCTACATGGCCCTTCGCCGTGTGGGGGATGGACATCTTGGGACCTTTCCCAAGAGCCGTCGGAGGTTACAAGTTCATGTATATCGCCATTGACAAGTTCACCAAGTGGCCGGAAGCAACTCAGTTGTGACAATAAACAAGCAATCAGCTATCAACTTTTTGCAGTCCATCGTATGCAGATTTGGAGTCCCAAACAAAATCATTACTGATAACGGAACCCAATTCACAAGCTCTGCATTTCAAGGATATTGCGAAGACCTCGACATTCAAGTTTGCTACGCCTCCGTAGCTCACCCAGCAAGCAATGGCCAGGCCGAGAGAGCAAATGCCGAAATCCTGAAAGGACTCAAAACGCGCACCTATGAGCGCTTGAAAAAACATGGAGCCAACTGGATTGAAGAGCTTCCGCCCACTCTATGGGCCAACAGGACAACTCCAAACCGGTCAACTAGAGAGACACCTTTCTTCCTGGTGTACGGAGCTGAAGCAATCCTTCCTCCGGAAATCACCTTGGGGTCTCTCCGGGTCCGGACCTTCGATGAAGCCATGCAAGACCAGCTCCGGCGTGAAGACCTAGACCTCCTCAAGGAGGGAAGGTGCCAAGCAGCTATTCGGAATGCCCGATACCGCCAAGCCCTTCGGCGCTATCATCAGCGGCATGTACACAACTGACAGCTCGAGGAAGGCGATCTGGTGCTATGGAGAATACAATCCAGAGAAGGGTTAAACAAACTCTCCCCCAACTGGGAAGGACCCTTCCGAGTGATTAAAGTATCCCGTCCCGGAAGCGTTCGCTTGGCAACCGAGGATGGGACACCTCTCCGAAATCCTTGGAACATTGAGCACCTCCGTAAGTTCTACACCTAATACCACGGAGGTGAGTCTGTAGTAACTTGAGGTGTATGTTATAGAGTCATTGTACAGAGTCGGGTAGTTCCTTCGGGAGAACACCCGGACCTTTTCCGGAAGGTCCGCAAAGTTCATGCAACGCTTGTCACAGTCTCAGGACTAAAAGTGTGGCTAGCTACCCTGGGTCAAACGAGAAATGAAACACGCTTAGCCTGGTTCCGTACCCTAAGAGTGTACTTGTTTCCCCTGTACCCCGGACCTATAATGAAAGACATCTTCATGTGAAACAGACTCCACGTGCATTTACTTTGTACAGGCTCAACATTTTTTATTTTTCTCTTTCTTGTCTATAACAAAGACGGGCAATTCTTAAGAAATTTTAGTTCGACTGGTTCATATATGATTCGAGCTGTATTGTCGATTCTTCTGGATTCAAATATTGTTCGTGGCCCACTCGCCTGAATGCCGTCAAGTCAATCTAGGGCCGGAGTGTGCTATCGACTTAGCCTAGTCAAGCACCCTAAGTACGCCACTCTACCTACACCCCGGCAGGCCGAAGTAAGGCGGGTCCGAGTACAATTGGATCCGGAAGAAAGAAGGCAATGTGTTCAGTCGCATTCAGAACTGTGTTTGACCTAAAATTTTCTTGAGAATTGTAAGCCACGACGAAGTTATAGGCAAGGAGCGAATTTTACTATTTTTCTTGGCTTCAGTGTGCAGGAAAAATAAAGAATCCACGTTGATGGAGAAAAGTCGGAGCTGATGAAGCTCCGACTCCCCCTAGGCGGCTTATAATTCATGTTGAACATTGAAAACGAGCATCACCGGAGCAACCAAGCTCCGGTAAAGCTTGGGGGGCCAGCCGTCGACGCAGAATAAAAGATGGTGAGAAGATTCTGCAAACGGAGTGTGCTGCCGACAAACTACGCGTTGGCAAAGGTCACTGCCGGAGCTACTAAGCTCCGACACCCCGAAGGTCTAACTATCGGTGCTCTACGCGTTGATAGGAACTACTGCCGGAGCTACTGAGCTCCGACAATCTCAGGGGGCCTTCACTATCGAAGACTTCGGACCTACATACTACAAGTTTGAAGCAAACGAGTCTTCAACAAAACACAATATCCTCTTGGTACATGTTCACAACCAAATTGTGTACATCTACCAGGGGGCCAAGTGAAGACAAAAGTGTTGAAGACAAAAAATGAAATTCGCAAAAATTTGGATTTCATTCATCTGGAGACAAGGGATTACAAAATTGGGGAAGAAAAAGAGAGAATACAAGTGGGAGCTACAGAGATGATCCTAGACCCTATGGAAGAACTGGGCGACCTTCTGAGCAACCTCCGACACGTTGGCTTGGGTGGCTTCACCTTCTCCTTCGACGGGACTTTCAAGCACCGGGTCCAGAGGGAATTGGGGATCCCGGCTGGTGTAGCACGTCAGCACATACTCTGCGACGTTCTTCACCAAGGATTGCCCCTCAACCTCCAATTGGTCCGCGATGACGTCGCCCACCTTGGAGAGTTTGCTACCTGCCGAGCTCAACGCCTGCAGCGCCAGGTCCGGCTCTGGCTCCGGATCATCCGGACGCACGGGACTGAAGCCCATCGGTGTCAGCACGTCGTTGGCTTTGCTCAGGAACTCACAAACCTGTAGGGAGTCTGCAACCCTCAAGCCCTTCAATTCTTCCAAGGATCTTCTGGCCGCCGCCAGTTCAGAACTCTCGCGAGCGAGGCGCTCGACCTCTTTGGCATTTTGCTGAATCTTTTCAGCAACCTGCTTCTCGAGTTTTCCGAGCTCCTCCTCCCGGAGATAGATCTTGTTCCGGCGGTCAACCAAGTCCTTCTCCCTGCCCCTCACTTTCTTCTCCCTGGCAGCGATGGCACACTCTTTCTCGTAGAGTTCCTGCCCCTGCACCCAGGCTTTCTCCTCCTCCTCAGGGCAACGCTCTTCCAATTTCTTGACGCGCTCCTCGAGGCCCTTGTCAGCCAGAGCCACCTTTTCGGTGAGCTCCTCCTCCCTCTTCAGGACGTCATCCCGCAGCTCAAGGAGTTTCTGCTCTTCATCTTCGAGCCTCTTCTCCCTCTCCTCAAGTGCCTCCCGACGCTTGATGAGAGTAGTGTTAATGGCTTCCAGCCTTTCTTGGCGTTCATCAGCCGCACTATTAGCTGCTTTAGTCTGCTCATAAATGGCCCGGGATTGAGTGTCGATGGCGCGAGTCATGCTCTCCCTGTCATCCAATAATTTGCCCCAGTATTCCAGGCGAACCTTCTCCCGCTGATGAAGTTCCAACCTCCGGAAGTGGTTCCGAAGGACCAGCCGCCAGATCTTCGTTCGCCCCCTCAGGCAGGGGGCCAGCGACTTCATCAGGGCAATCCGGCCCAGCCGCGGGTACCTCCGGCATCGTCACTCCCGAAGCAGGGGTTGCTTCTGGCTCCGGCCTGGGCACCTCCTCTACTGGGGACTCGAGCTCTGACGCCTCCACAACGACCGGCTCGGGCGCCGGAAGATCTTCAACAACAGCCGGCCCTGCGGTCGGAGCTTCAACGGCAACAACCTCGGGAGCGGGAAGGTCTTCAACATCAACCGGCTCTGCGGCCGGAGCTCCAGCAACGACCGGCTCTGCGGCCGGTGCTTCAGAGGTAGCCGGCCCAACCGCCGTCAAATTCGTGACCCACACGAAATCCTATCATAACCAACTCAAATCTTTCCATATTTGAGTCAAACCCGACTCAGCCGCAGCCTGAGTCCATAACCTAGTCGGTTGGACCTTTCCGGGACTTCCTCAACATCCGGCGCACACGCCGAGACTTCAATTACCTCCGGATCAACCACCGGGGCTTCGACAATTTCCGGCTCTGGGGCCGGAATTACTGCTTCCTCTGGCTCAACGGCCGGAGCTTCCATCATCTCTACACCAGGACCCGGAGCTTCGACCTCCGGTGCATCTTCTCTCCCGCGGTCCGGCGCTACCACGGGAGTCTCGGGGGATGATCGAGGTCCATGACCACGAGAGCTGGCGCCGGAGCTGTCGCAGCTTCAACCACCACTTGTTGCGGCACCGGGACAGGAGCAGGAGCTTTCGCCCTCACAGCTTCAGCTGCTGTGGCTGAGGGTGGAGCCTAACTCCTCTTCTTGGGAACGCTGTAGATGATGGATGAAGAAACTTAAAAAACAGTTACTACAATAAAACAACTATCTGAGGTAAAGATTAAAAATTACCTCAGGAGGCTTCCGCATCAGCTAGCGCGGAACCTCTTTCCCGAGCGTTCTGGGCTGACCATAGCCGCCGCCAGCGTGGAAGCTCCGAAAGTCCCCCCAGAACTCGTTGCAGCCACAGGCATTTCCCTAGTCGAGGCCCCCCTCGACCGGGAAGGACCTCCGGACCTAGAGGCCTCAACCGGCCCCGGTGCTGGAGTCGCATGCCCGGAGCTAGCACCCCGGGAGGACGCCGCTGCGGGTACAGTCGCCGCAGTTGTAGAAGACCTCCCCCTCCAGGGAGAAGGAGCTGATGCAGAGGTTGCAGGCCTGACGGACCTTCCATCGGCATGCTGCAGCTTCCTCTTCTGGCTCAAGGGTTCGTCTGCCGGCTCCTTGCCCTTGTCGACGGCTTCGATCCTTGGCTTCGGGGCAGGGTCGGAGCCACCTTCGGAAGCACCAGGGATCACCACCCTGGAGGTCGATCTTCTCTCGACGACACCAAGGTCATCAAGCACAGGCATCTTCCGCCGGAGCTCCCTGCTGAACTCTACTTCCACGTTCAGAGGGAGAAAAGCTGATGGCGGAGTCAAGTCGTCACCCGCGACGTCAATGTCGTGCTGGAATTTCTTGAGATGAAACTCCATGGTTGTCCCCTCCATGTTGGACTTCAGCCCGGTCTCGACCCGGTCGTCGTCCATCACACTGTTGAGGGCCCAAGCGAGTTTTTCTCTCCTCTTCAGCGGTGCCCACCTGTTGACCAGGAAGTTGCAAAACACCGCCTGAGAAGTTAATCCTCCCTCCACGCACTGGCGGATCCTGGTCACAGCAGGGTTGAAGGCATCCGACAGCACCAGAGCTTCACTCCAGACTGTAGTGTCGATGTTGGGGAGGCCTTCGAGCAGCTCCAGCTTCTCGTGCTCCTCCACCCGAATGACTATCCAGTCCTTCTTCCAATCATCCCACATTCCAGAGGGAAATGACTAGAGGTACTTGTCGACTGTTGGAGTTGGCAGATCTTCTGACACAGCTAAAGTGTTGAAGGAGTTCGTAGTTCGGTGTGGGCGCACGGAGACTCAAGAAGGTGAATTGCGGTTTAACACTGGAGACACTAGGATTTACGTGGTTCGGGCCGCCTGAGCGTAATACCCTACTCCACGGGGGTGTTGACGTTGTATTGGCTTATCACGTATGATCTACCGTCTGTGTCTGTCCCCCCCTGTGTATCGTCAGCCTGTCCTTTTATAGTACAAAGACAGGCCGTTACAAGCTACCTGGCTCGACATGTGGCCCTGGCGGTTACTAGTATTGATACACGATTAATTGTTGTTAATGATCATGTAACGGGCTTCGACAGTGCCGTTACAGGTGTTAAGATCGTCCGTTTAAGTGTCATTAATATGGCATTAATGACATTTAAACAGGTCTTGAAGTCCTTGGCTCTCCTTTGAAGATCCGGAGCAGTTACAAGGTCTCCCGGAGGTTAGAGGCGGCTTGCTCCGATGTTTAGACACGTGGCAGCTCCGGAGCTTGCTGCGGGAAGCAGGAAGCTCCGGGGCTACTTGACACGTGTCAGGTCCGGAGCTTCTCTCGGTCAGGGGTTAGGTCCGGAGGTGTCGTTTTGGTACTCAGTCCGGTGCTTCCCCCTTGTGGGCGGTAGCTCCGGTTCGGTAGTACACGTGGCGACCTAGGGATTAACCATGTTGGAAAAGCTGGTCCGGTCATGTCTGACAAGTGGGCCTCCGAGGGTCTTCAACTCGAGTAGTCGTCCTTCCCCTGAGATCTTTGTAATCTCAGGGGGTGTACGGTTTTTAGGGTACCGACAGTACTTGAATGGGCACTTCTTGCACTTCACGAAGTAGTAGAAGCCAAGATACTCATTACTCCCACCGGTGGTATGGACGGTGAAGAAGGTCCGGAAGAGTTCAATGCAGGGGGATGCCCACCCACATCTCACAGAAGTGTACGAAGACGGACACAAGAAGAATGGAGTGGGGGCCAAGGTGGTACAGCTGCAGACCATAAAAGTCTAGCAGCATCAAAAAGGAGGAAAAAGGTGGGATCAACCCCACCATGGCGTACGAAGAAAAGTACACAATTTCGCCGGCGTGCTCCTTCTCGAACGGGAGCTCTCCCCCGGCGCGGACCAGGCAGTTGAAGAAGTTCGGGGACCATCCCATGAGGGCCCGGACCTTTTTCAGGTCACCTTCGGTCTTCAAACGGCTCTCGCGGAGACCCAACTCCATCGCGGCACAACAAGGCAAGAGAGGAAAAATGAGCACAAGTTGGGAGTTTGAGCGCAAGATCAGATGAGAGGCGTAAAGAACCCCAGACGGTGCGCGCTTTCCTTCTTAAGTAAGCCCTCGCAACGCTTGGATGGAAACCGCAAGGAAGTTGAAGATACTACTCAAAAATTCCACCCACCCGATGACAAGAGGGCCTGGGACCACCCGGACGATCAAGTCGAGGTTCTTACCCAGACGAACGGTTGTCATCATGAGGCGGGAAGCCCGAAGGCGGCAGCCTGACAAGGCGTGCGGAACCGATACGATTTTCGTATCGGGAACCGGCGACCTTCAATTGCGTGAGATCCGCACGCTGAAGATCTCATCTGCCGCAAACGGGATATGCCACGCGGCGGGGATTTAACTCCAAACTATTGCCAACGGCACATCCGAAGACCTTTGAAGACTCAGTTCAAAAGTCGAAGGATGGACCCACCTCCGGCGGAATGACTTCACCCAGGGGTTCTTCCCTAGAGGTGGGCCCAGGGGGCCACTGTCGGTACCCTGGGTACCATATACCCTATGGGATTGCAAAGATCTCAAGGAAATATCATCTACTTGATTTGAAGACGTTCGGAGGCCCACATGTCAGACATTAGCGGACCCGCTTCTCCAACATGGTTAGTCCCAGGGTCGCCACGTGTACTATCAAACCGGAGCTACCGCCCACAAGGGGGAAGCTCCGGGCTATGTACCATAGCGGCACCCCCGGACCTAACCCCAGACTGAGGGAAGC
This sequence comes from Tuctoria greenei, assembly GCA_036927565.1. Classification (NCBI taxonomy): domain Eukaryota; kingdom Viridiplantae; phylum Streptophyta; class Magnoliopsida; order Poales; family Poaceae; genus Tuctoria; species Tuctoria greenei. The sequence goes on along the minus strand of JAYESD010000007.1, from coordinate 193,512,496 downwards.
TCCGGAACTGACACATGTCAGGTAGCTCCGGACCTATCTGTTCCCCACAGTATGCTCCGGAGCTGCCACGTGTCCAACCGACGGATCTTCAGCCTCTAACCTCCGGAAGACTCCACAACGGCTCCGGATCTTCAAAGGGGAATTAAGGACTTCAAGACCCGATTAAGTGTCATTAATATTATATTAATGACACACGATCGGACAACCTTAATTACTAGTAACGATGCTGTCAAAACCCATAACTCGGTCATTAAGGGCAATTAAATATGTTGAATGTGTATCAATATCAGTAACCGCCAGGGCCACATGTCGGGCCAAGCTAACTTGTAACGGCCTACCCTTGTACTATAAAAGGACAGGCCGGCGATACACTAGACACTCTCTAAAGACACGCTCACTCTACATTCTCAACTAACGTTGAGCTCATACATCCAATACAACACCAATACACCCGTGGAGTAGGGTATTACGCTCCGGCGGCCCGAACCACGTAAATCTTCATGTCTCTTGTGTCAGTTAACACTTCACCTTCTTGAATCTCCGCGCGCCCACACTGAACCTCAAACTCCTCTAACACTTTAGTAGTGTCGGGAGATCTGCCGGATCAAAACCACCGACAGCGAGGGTGAATATATAGCCTGATGTGGATTTCTTAGTATCCACACAACCCGCATAATATGAGTCTGAGTAACCCACTATTTTTAATGAGTCTGACTTACTATACTTTAACATGAGGTTCTTAGTACCCTGTATGTATCTTAGAGCCTTCTTAAGTACTTTCCAGTGGTCTAGACCCAGATTACTTTGATATGTGCCAAGCATCCCAGTCACAAAAAGCTAAGTCAGGGCGTGTATAGGTTTGAGCATACATTAAGCTTCTGACAGTAGAAGCATACGGAATTTCTCTCATCTGATCAACCTCATATTGATTCTTAGGCTATCATGATGGTGAAAATCTGTCACCATTAACTATTGGGACAGACGAGGGCTTACAGCCTTGAATACCGTACTTTCTGAGTACGCTTTCTAAGTATGCCTTCTGAGATAATCCTAATACCCCCTTACTTTGATCTCGGTGAATCTCAATTCGTAGGACATAGGAAGCTTCACCTAAATCTTTCATCTCAAAGTTTGAGGATAAACACTTTTTAGTTTCTAAGAGTAGGTTGACGTCACTACTTGCCAGTAGTATGTCATCTACATATAGTATTAGGAAAATAAATTTCCCATTCTTAAACTTAGCATAAATGCAGTTATCCTCCCCATTCTCCTTAAACCCAAACTTCCTTATCGTCTCATGAACTTTAGGTACCATTGCCTTGAAGCTTGCTTAAGTCCATAAATGGACTTCTTCAAGTGGCATCCCATATGTTCCTTACCCTCAATGACAAAACCTTCCAGTTGAGCTATGTAGACGTCCTCATAAAGATCCCCATTGAGAAATGTCATCTTAACATCCATCTGATGTAACTCTAGATCATAATGCGGTACTAAGGCCATGATAATTCTAAAAGAATCCTTAGAGGATACGGGAGAAAAGGTCTCATTATAATCAATACCTTCCCGTTGAGTGAATTCCTTAGCCACAAGCCTAGCCTTATACTTTTCGATCTTCCCTCTGGAGTCACGCTTAATCTTGTAGACCCATTTATAGCCTACTATTTTGGCTCCTTTAGGAATCTCTACTAAGTCCCAGACTTTGTTGGCACTCATGGAGCTTATTTCATCTTCCATGACTTTACGCCATTCAAATGACTGAGGTCTTCTCATGGCATCCTCAAAAGAGGTGGGGTCATCCTCAATCTGAATTTCCTCACTGAAGTGTAACTGATAATCACTTGGAATTGCTGATTGTCTTACTCGTTGTGATCTTCTTATTTGCCCATCATCTGATGGTGGAGGCTGTTGTGGAGCTTCATTTGGTTCGACCACTTCCTCAATGGGCGTGGAAGGCAGAGCTTCCCTTATTTCTGATGTGGTCGATCGAGGTTCAACAACAGGCGGTGCATCACCAGCGACAGGTGCTGGTGATGCAACGGCAACAGGTAGAGAGAAATAGGGTTTTTGAGTCATTGGAACGGGTAAACTAATTTGTTCCTCCTCAAGTTCTACCTCTCGCCTTACCATGCTCCCCCCGATCATAGCGTCTTCTAAGAACACGACATGTCTCGTCTCAATAAACTTAGTGTGTCTGCCTGGACAATAGAACCTAAATCCCTTACTCTTTTCAGGATAGCCAATAAAATGGCAACTGATTGTTCTAGAATTCAGTTTACTTAAGTTCAGGTTGAACATCTTAACCTCAGCTGGACATCCCCACACATGTAGATAGTTTAGTGAGGGATTGCATCCCGTCCACATCTCATATGGTGTCTTAGGTACTGACTTAGATGGAACACGGTTAAGTACGTGAATGTCAGTCTTTAAGGCCTCCATCCACAAACTAATTGGTAGAGTAGAATATCTTAACATGCTTCTTACCATGTCCATAAGCGTACGGTTTCGCCGTTCTGCTACACCGTTCTGCTGAGGTTTGCTCGGTGTAGAATACTGGGCCACTATGCCATTTTTCTGTAAAAAGCTCGCAAAAGGTCCATGTACTTGGCCATAAGGGGTGTCTCGAACGTAATATTCGCCTCCACGGTCAGACCTTACTACTTTAAGCTTAATGTCATGCTGATTTTCTACTTCAGCCTTAAATATCTTAAACTTATCCAACGCTTCAGATCGCTCCTTGATTGGATAAATATAGCCATAACGACTAAAGTCATCTGTGAAGTTATGAAAGAATCATAACCATCTACTTAGGTCACGGGAAAAGGTCCACAGATGTCTGTGTGGATTATTTCTAAGACTCTCGTGCTACGTATGGTGTTTTTCTTAATGGTCTTGGCGAATTTTCCTTTAATGCAATCAATGCATTCCTCAGAATCTGAAAAGTCTAGGTGTGGAAGAATCGATTAAGATATTAATCGCTCGATCCTCCCCCTCGAAATATGGCATAAACAACAATACCATAATTTCGATGAAGTATCTAAATCACTTCTTTTGCGCTTACTACGTCCTAAGTCGTTCTTAGACGAAACTTGATCATCACTTTTAGCATACACATTCTCGTGAGTGGACAACAAGTAGAGCATGTATTGTCGGAAGGCAAGACTAATAATCTCATTATTATAACTAATAGAACACTTATCATTTCCAAAATGACAAATGTATCATGAATCAACCAGACACGAAACTGAAATCAAGTTCATTTCTAATGAAGGGACATAAAGAACATTATTAAGCCTAAGTACAAAGCCGCTAACTAATCTAAGAGATAAATCTCCAATGGCTTCGACTTCGGATTCACTCCCATCTTTCACCTTAATCACTCTTTCCCTTCTTCTTATAGTTCTCATCGTACTTAATGCCTGCATAGAATCGCAAATGTGCACGGTGGCACCTAAGTCAATGCACCAAGTGTACCGTGAATAATTCACATATAAGGCATCATTTACAAAAGTAATTAAATCATTACCTTTCTTAGCACACCACTTAATGAATCCAATGCAGTCTTTCTGATAATGCCCAGTTGAGTCACAGAATAGACACTTATCTTTGTCCTTCTTCTGTGGAGACTTGCCTTTGTACTTGTTAGCTAAACTGGAGCCTGAAGCCTTGAAGGAAGGTGGTTTGGGAGAAGTAAAGTATCTCTTTGCCTTTCCCTTACCCTTAGTGTCAGCCAGATTAACATAATCAGCACCCTTAGAGCTCTTGATGTGTTCCTCTTCCCGAACGTACATAGCAACAACCTTATCAATGTTCCAAGTCTGAGGGAGTGAGTTATAATTGACCGCAAAGGCCTCAAACTCCTTAGGAAGATATCTGGAGATGAAATAAATGAGCATCTCATATGGCATCACAATGTTTAACTCTCTAAGTTTAGTGTTGTAGTGACTCATCTTATTGATGTGCTCACACACACCACCTCCAGAGTACTTCTCAGTAACAATCTTTCTCATGAGAGTGCTAGCACTCGCCTTAGTGAAGCCAGTGAACTAATTTCTGACTCTCTCTAAGTACTCTGCAGCAGTGTCACAATCAGGGATTCCCCCCTTAATAGAGTCTGCAATGGTGCTCTTAATGATGACAAGACACTTCCTGTTGGAAGTGTCCCACTTAGGCATATCCTTATCATACTTTTCCTTCAAGCTCAGATACTCACCCTTTCGCATAGTGAAAGATTCATCAGATTCCCCAGTCTTAGCGACGGGGGTAGAAGGCAGTACAGGATGTGGAGACGTAATCGCAAAATTGAGGTCAGACACCACAAGGGCACACTGAAGCCTCTCTCTCCACACTCCATAGTTTTGACCCGTGAGAGTCTCAACCGTGGAGATGTAGCTAAGTGCTGAGGACAAGCCAAAACCTTCATAAAACAAAATTGATGATCATTAATGAAACTTAAAACATCATAACATAAGAATGGCATTTTACTTTTTACGTTGGTTACTTCACAAAATGCACCTTAAACTTAGCATAACAAAGTTATCATAGAAATTAAATTTCATGTTGGTCACTCTTAATTCCATGCTTAATGAACTTAATTAAATCATATTTCACGTTGGTTACTTTATGAAACTTAAAACATTCACAAGCTCAAATAATAAACTAAACATCAATTTTGGCAAAATTAAACTTTCACATTGGTTACTCATTTAAATTACCACTTAGACAAAATTTAAACAAAATTCAAATTTTGATGAATCAAAATTTCACGTTGGTTACTCAATTAATTCATCACTTAATAATAGCGGAAGCTAAAACTTAATTTCATAATATATGGATTTTTCTTAGAAAAGCACTTAATAGCACTTAAATAACCGAGAAAATGCTCTAATAAATAGCATAAAATGCAGAAATAATGCAATAAAAAATGTACACAAACATCAAGCAAAATATTCTCAATTTTTCTCAGTTATTTAACTAATTTTTCTAGTCATTCATCATTTTTTTGGAATTTATTTTCCATATTAAATTAATTCTGAGAATCATAAACACTGAAAATTCTAAAAAAAAGGGCCTGAACTCTGAATCCGGCCCACTGTTCAAAATGGCCCAACCCAAAATTGAGAAAATCTTAAAATAAATGGAAAAACCATAGTGCACGACCCACCAACCTAGACGACCCAACATTGAAATTGGCCCACGAAATAAAATTGAACATTGCGGAAATACAAAAGGGCAGCCCACTGGCCCATTTGCCTTCACCGCATGGGCTCCGGGCCCGCTAAGGGCAGCCGGTGGCCAGCGTGCACCGAGGGCCGTCGGATCATGATCCGACGATTCTGGGTCCTCAGAAAATCAACACGTCGCCTCGTCTGAGCCGTCCGTTATCGATCCGACGGCTTAGCATCGATTTCGTATGATACTTAAGCTGTTCAGACGCCGGCGCCGCGAACCATAATCCATTTTCGCCCTCACTATCTCTCTCTTCTCCACTCTGAGCGGCGGCGAGGCCAAGGCGAGGGAGCGAGCGAGCCAGCGGCGCGGGACCTCTGGCGCCACCGTGTTGTCGACTCCGACAAGGGAACGACACAGCGAGGTTCTTCCCCGTCGGCATTGGCGACACCGGGAGGCGACCGTCGAGGAAAACCGACACCCGCCAGATCTGAGTTTGGAGGGCTCGCCGCGGGGACTTCCGGTACCACCGCGCTTCCGCCGCCGGCGAGCAACCGAGAGGTTGCTCGTTGTCAGTCAAGGTAGCGTGTTGGTCGCCGTTGAAGAAAACCCGCAACTAGGGTGAGAGTTCCAACCCTTAACCCTAGCACAGCGAGGACTGAGTGTTCTGAGTGCTTATGCTTGTAGGTACTCTGGCGCCACCAAGGGCCACCTCCACGGCATGCACGTCGTGCCGCCAGTGGAGAGGGCTTCCTAGGGTTAGGGTTTCCTAACCCAAGACTCTAAGGTGGCGGCAACAGATGAGGTGCGCGACTAGGGTTAGGGCTTGGGCACGATACCCCAGTACTGCGCCTGAGGATGACGGTGACGCCGTTCTCTCCATTGGGAGATTCAACAGGCGACCGTCGATGGGGGGAGGAGGCCGTAAGGGTTAGGGTTTCCCCTAACCTTGCTTTGAGGAGGACGACGGCGGTCAAGACCACTCTGCCCAGATAAGTCCTCTCCTTTTCTAATTCCCTTATGCGTGATTCGATTCGCCTTTCTTTTCTTATTTCTGAGTTTATATCTAATTGATCTAGGGCTAAAATCGAAATCCCCTCCTTCTAATTGCTTAATTGATACTTAAGACTAATTTGAACTTAGTCTTAATGAACATAGATGAATTACTTAACTAAAACATGAGTAGAAAGCAATTAGGCTTAGTCAGAACTTAATTCTCCGATTAGAAGTTCATTAGCGTGACTCTGATGCCAATGTTGAATCTAATCTAACTTAGGATCTACACCATGAACATCTAACCGAGAACACTTAGACATAATCAATCACTGACAACAATATTAATTCTTATGCAAAACAATCTAACATGCAACCTATAAACATGGCAGAGAGATTAGGATTAGGAGAAAGCGGTGAGAGGCGGATATTACCTTCAGAGGGGGCACTTGATGCCATTGGGCTCAAGTGCTTGCCGATGAAGACAGGCATTGGTGCAGTGCCGGCGTGATGTGATGGAGGCGCAGGTGGACGGTGACGGCGAAAGGTTGATTTGGTTGTGGCGGGGGCCTCTGGGAACGTGTGTGCATACGTTACTCACGCCGTGAGGTCCCCCTGGGACTTAATAGCGCATACGAGGGGGGGCAACGGAACGAGTCCATTACGCCCCCGATAGTGGCGCGCGGCTGAGAGGGACTCGGTGTGGGCTTGTTACCTCCCCCCCACGTCTGATTCTGATAGGGAGGACGGAGTCCTCATCCGTTGGTTGTTGCCCAACGGGTTGGGACCGGGATCAACTTAACATTTAGCACTAAGTTCTAAGTCCGATTTCTAATTGGATCTAATTTAAAACTGAATTCACAATAATAAATGCAGGTACTCTACAGAGAAATTCGTAAATGTCGAACATGGGAATAAAAATGTGAGAGGACTGCTGCATATGTTGGTATATGAGTTTGATTCATGGTAGTCTGCTTAGTAATCCAGTTTATCATTTCGTTATTATAAACAATAGGTTATGAGTGCATGCATTTGTATTAATCATAAAAATCTCTCTAACAAAACAACCCATGATGTGGATAATGAGCTGGGAAAATGTTATAATACTCACTCCGTTTCATTTTATCTAACGCTAATTAGTTCAAATTTTGCAGGCTAGTTCATAACGAGATGGGCACAACACCGGGCGCAATAATGTGGAATTTTTAGAAAAATAGACATATGAGCGAAACACGTGAATGAAAGGCTTAGGGGCAAGCATATGAGCCGGTCACTCCCAGGCTTCTTCTCCAAGAAGCTGAACAAATCTTTCAAAGTCCAACATTGTTTATTCCGTTTCAACGCCCAATAAAATATTATCTAGCTACCATGTATGAGCGGACTATTTCTTCTGCTCTTGCCAGTTGAACGTGGACCGGTGGGGTGGTTCCGTTAGTTTATGTTATCACGACTCTCTATTACTTATATTCATTTTTAAATTATTATCGTTGGATTAACAACTCTAGTTCAATTTTGAAGTACAATTTTCGTCCTAATGGTAACAATTTAAACATGAATAAAATATTTGTTTTGATTGTTTATGTGCTACTATTTGGGATCAGCTAGCCTGGTAAAAAGAGACAGCTTTCGCGTTGGCCCATTGTATGAACGTGTCCCTAAAGTCAAAGTTGTGTGCTCCCGAGTCCAAGTCGTGAGGGAGCAACGGCATGAATGCGGCCTCGTGATTACAAATACTACGTGGCTGCAGACAATTCTAATCCAGCGACATCAGCACATGCAACATGATCGCATCGATGCAAGCATCACGGATGACGCACATCAATGCAAGCATCACGGATGATGCAGTAGCTAAATCCATGCCATGCCTCAATCCAAGCAGTATAAATATATCCTGCTGGTCCAATGACGAGTACAGCGAACAATAGGCACAAGGTCAAAGTAAATCAAGCGCAAAGTAAGAGATGGCCAGTGAAGAGCTGAAGGTGCTTGGCAGCTGGGCGAGCCCTTTCGCTCTGCGAGTGCAACTCGCCCTTAGCTTCAAGGGCCTGAGCTATGAGAACGTGGTGGAGGACGTGAAGAACAAGAGCGAGCTTTTGCTGACCTCCAACCCGGTGCACAAGAAGATCCCCGTGCTCATCCACAACGGCAAGCCAGTCTGCGAGTCACAGATCATCGTGCAGTACATCGACGAGGCCTTCGCCGGCCCCGCTCTCCTCCCATCTGACCCCTATGAACGTGCCACTGCTCGCTTCTGGGCCGCCTACGTCGACGACAAGGTATAGTGATGGTTGCTCTGTCCAGGGCGCGTCTTGACTCTTGTATGGTAGCTGCATCTATTTGCCGTTACAAGAAATTTGACAAACACATGTCTCCGTTGGGCAGCTCCTGGCGTCTTGGTTGCAGTCGTTCAGGGGCAAGACAGAGGAGGAGAAGGCGGAGGGACTGAAGCAAACGCTTGTGGCGTTGGAGCACATGGAGGCAGCCTTCAAGGAGTGCTGCAAGGGCAAGCCCTTCTTCGGCGGCGACAGCGTCGGCTACCTGGACATCACACTCGGGTGCCTTGTCTCGTGGGCACACGCCGGCGAGAAGCTCTATGGATTCAGGCTCTTCGACGCGGCCAGGAGTCCGCTCTTGTGTGCATGGATGGAGCGCTTCGGCGCGCTCGACGCGGCGAAGACGGTCCTTCCTGATGCCGACAGGCTGGTAGAGTACGCCAAGATGAGGCAGGCCGAGGCCGCGGCTACAGCTTCAAACAACTAATTTTTTTCTCGGGGCAACGTTGCCGACAGATTTGAATCGGAAAAAGTATGGGTATCTCTAAACAATACAGCTTAAAAAATGTCGGTGTCGTCGTCTCTGTCGGATGAATAATACAGAAGATGTGCCTTGTTTAGTACGTCGCCTAGGTGTCGCACGTATTCCTTTTCCCTTGTATCTTGGTCAACCGTAGCGGCTCGCCGAATTTGAAAATTGTGTCTTTGTTCCTACTCCCATGTTTTGGCAGTCTTCGGACCGTTTGACCATTCCAAGCTTAAAACTGTTGCAGCATAACAGTGCTACACTCTTGCTAGTCAATATTGATTCCAGTCAAAGAACAACAACATCCAAGTTTTACATACAAACCTCTTACTAAAGAATATGAGGACTAAATATTTTCACGGAAAAACAGTTCAAGTCTAATACAAAAATAGGGCAGATATACTTTTTTCATTATTAAAAAAAGTATAATACAAAAATTAACAAAAGAATCCTCTGTTTGGCCGGGGCCTTCCACACAGCTCAGCAGGAACTGTAAAGTCGCCCCTGTTATTTGTTTCTACGATGTGTGACGTATCATAAACCATGAATGTGAACTTTCTGCATGACTAGGCATCTTCGTTTTGCGAACTGATACTGATCCCCATAAGTGGTTAGGGATCCCCATAAGTGGTTAGGGAGAATTTCATCCGCTAGTGCATTGCAAACGTCATTGATGATCAAGAGCTTGACCCAATTGCAACTTACACCTAACATGGAAACAGTACACCTAACTGATGGCAACACAATTACAAGAAATATACAGTTCTCTTCTCACTCATATCAACAGCACAACCAAGACAAAACCTGTTCACATACAAGCTTGACAATGGCCGGAGGAGGTGATGAGTTGAAGCTCCTGGGCATGTGGGCGAGCCCGTTCGTCCTCCGTGTGCGACTGGCGCTCAGCTTCAAAGGTATTAGCTACGAGTACGTCGAGGAGGACCTCAGCAACTTGAGCAACAAGAGCGATCGCCTCCTTAGCTCCAACCCAGTGCACAAGAAAGTTCCCGTGCTCATCCATAATGGCAAGCCCGTCTGCGAGTCGCAGATCATCGTGCAGTACATCGATGAGGTCTTTAGCGCCACGAGCCCAGCTCTCCTCCCCGCCGATCCCTATGAACACTCCCTCGTGCGCTTCTGGGCTGCCTTCATCGATGACAAGGTTATTACTACCCCCAAATTGTCCTGTTTTTCAGTTGCATCCTGCGAATAACGTCCTAATTGTATTCACCGATGTGTGTGCTCCAGCTGTTGGCCTCGTGGTTGGAAGCGAGCAGGGCCAAGACCGAGGAGGAAAAGGCGGAGAGGTTGAAGAAGACCATCGCGGCATTCGAGACTTTGGAGGCGGCATTCAAGGAGTGCTCCAAGGGGAAGCCTTTCTTCGGTGGCGACAGCGTGGGGTACTTGGATGTTACTCTTGGTGGTCTTATGGCGTGGGTGCGCGCTTCTGAGGCGCGTCATGGTATCAGGTTCGTTGATGCCTCCAGGTGCCCGCTCCTAGCGACTTGGGCGAAGTGCTTCGACGAGCTGGACGCGACTAAGGCGGTCATGCCGGACATCAACGCGCTAGTGGAGTACGCAAACATGAAGGAGGCTAAAGCTGCAGCTGCAGCCGCGGGATCAAGCAACTGAATCGGCTCAGTGTGGAGACGGTTGTGGGATGAGTTGTACGTTCTCCAAATTGCCTCGATATTTTCCTTGATTATTAGGGCTAATGTGCTCAACATATGACCCAACTCAACTTTCATTTCATCACAAGTTGTGTCTGTTCGATCATATGGATCATTATGTGACAATCATTTAGGGAAATTCGACATGCATTTGTCTGTGATTTTTGTGCTCTTCTTTATGATCCATGGATATGCATTGAGGTTTCGAGACATAAGTATTTATATTTCTTAATTTTTCATTGATCGGAATTGAAGGTGCCACTATCTACGCGGAAGGAATATTTTTTTAGGTTTTCGATACTTTTGCAATGGCCTTAAAATATGTCGAGGTCTCGAGGACCTGACTTCCCCTCCAAGGAGTTGAACGAGTCTAGATGGTTCCAGATTTCAAACTTGATTAGTTGTAACACTCTAAATTTTAGAAACTCTTGTAAATAAAAGAAATGAAATAGGGTGTATTTGGTTGTGCATTTTTGTTTGATTGTTGGATACAAACGAGTAGAATTCGTTAGAGTTTGAAAAAAAATGAAAAGAGAAAAGAAAATAAAGAAAAAGAAAAATAAATAAACCTCACCTGTGCCAAAGAACTCACTCCGAGGCCCATCTCCCCTTCCCTACCCCGCGGCCCAGCAGCACTCACCCTCTTCTCCCTCACTGCCAAGCGAGGTCTGCTTGTCACCTCCCTCCCCATGCAACCGCTGACGCGTTCACTCTCTCTCGCACCGTGCCGCGCCTTCACCCTCCTCAAACCGCCGCCCTTGCGCCGCCAATTCAATTCGAGGAACCGCCCCTCGCTCTCCCCAACAACCGCTGTCCATCATCCACTATAAAACGGCACCCACCCCCATTCTTTTCCCCTCTCCGCGCGTTAACCCTAGCACCACCGTCGCCAAGGTATGTTGCACGCGCTCCCGGCGATTCACCGGTTCTCCCCCTCCTCTCTCTTCTCTATTCGCTTCACTGTGGTTACAGGATCACGCTAGGCAGAGTTGTGTGGAAAAATCATCGACGATTCGATGAGAGCCACCGCCCCTCGCTGTTGTTCATCGTCGTCGACCCCTTCCCGCCTCTCTTCGGACCGCGCTAGCACTCGAGGTGCGTTTCACTTCTCCCCCTAGTTCGATTTATGTATCGCGTCCTAGTTTTAGGGCTCGCTCTTGTGTGGAGCCATGATTTCCAACGAGCCGCCACCGCAGGCACCGAGAGTTGCCATGCGTGTGCCGTCGGCGTCGTCGAAGGCGACGTGGTCGCATCTCGGCCCTCGGTTTTATCCAGACAGCCGAGATTATAACATGGACACCCCCTTCGATTTAATTAAGTTGTGGCCCTCCATTTCAAATTTGACGACCCTCATTCAAAACATTTTTCCCACTATGACAATTACACCGAGGCCCTTGAATTATTGCGGGCTAGCCCCTAGACTTTAGGATAATGCTGATTTAACCTCTAATTTAGCACTAAAGCCTCTCAATTTCTATGGAATTAGGATAAATTAAGGAATTATTGGTTTAGGCCCCAGGAATTTTAATATATATTACTTTTAACCTCTATTTCAGTTAGGAAAACTCACAAAACAGCCCCTGGACTTATGTTTAATTGCATAATAGTGTTTAAAAAGAGTATTTAGTGAATAGGAAATATTTATTAATGATAAGATCAATATAGAAATAGTAGAAAATTAGTATTAAATCTTTTAGGCTGAAATAAAATTGTAGATGCATATAAAATATATTTTGACCATGGAATATTTATTTTAAAATGTTTTAGCATATAAATAAATACTAAAAATGGAAAATAAATGGTAAATGTATTTTTTGACCATGAAAAATAATAAATACTTCATAGGGACGTATTAGTGTAGTATTTTATGTTTGTGTGAATGTTGTTGTCGACTGTTGGAGTCGGCAGTTCTCCTGACACTACTAAAGTGTTGAAGGAGTTTGTAGTTCGGTGTGGGCGCGCGGAGACTCAAGAAGGTGAATCACGATTGGACACGAGAGACACAGTGGTTTACGTGGTTCGGGCCGCCTGAGCGTAATACCCTACTCCACGGGTGTGTTGTGTTGTATTAGTTTGTGTATGAAAGCTCACGTCAGTGCATGTGTGTCTGAGAGCGTTCGAGAGGGCCTTCGTGCATCGTCGGTCTGTCCTTTTATAGTACAAGGACAAACCGTTACAAGTTAGCCTGGCCCGACATGTGGCCCCGGCGGTTACTAGTATTGATACACGATTAATTGTTGTTAATAACCCTGTAACGGGCTCTGACAGTGCCGTTACAGGTGTTAAGATTGTCCGATTAAGTGTCATTAACATGGAATTAATGACAATTAATCGGGTCTTGAAGTCCGCGGCTATCCTTTGAAGATCCGGAGTCGTTACAATTTCTTCCGGAGGTTTGAGGCGGCCAGCTCCGACGTTTGGACACGTGGCAGCTCCGGAGCTTGCTTATGGGAAGCGGGAAGCTCCGGGGTGGCCTGGCACGTGTCAGGTCCGGAGCTTCTCTCGGTCAGGGGTTAAGTCCGGAGGTGCCGTTTCGGTACCTAGCCCGGAGCTTCACCCTTGTGGGTAGTAGCTCCGGTCTGGCAGTACACGTGGCAACCTAGGGGTTAACCATGTTGGAGAAGCAGGTCCGGTTATGTCTGACAAGTGGGCCTCCGAGGGTCTTCAATTTGAGTAGACGTCCTTCCCTTGATATCTTTGCAACCTCAGGGGGTGTATGGTTTTTAGGGTACCGACAGTGGCCCCCTGGACCTACCTCCGGGGAAAGTCACCGGGGTGAAGTCATTCCGTCGGAGGTGGGTCCATACTCGCGACTCTTGAACTGGGTCTTCAAGGGTCTTCGGAGGTGCCGTTGGCGGGGCTTTACGGTTAAATCCCGACGAGTGGCGCACCTCAGGCGGCAGATAAGATCTTTGACGTGCGGATCTCTCGCAATTGAAGGTCGCTGGTTCCCGATACGAAAACCGTATCGGTTCCGCGCGCCTTGTCAGGTCGCCGCCTTTGGGTTTCCCGCCTCCTGATGACAAATTTTCGCCTGGGTAAGAGCCTCGACTTGATCGTCAGGGTGGTCCCGGGCACTCTTGTCATCGGCAGGGTTGAATTTTTGAGTAGTATCCTTGACTCCCCTGCAGTTTCCATCCAAGCGTTGCGAGGGCTTACTTAAGAAGGAAAGCGCACCGTCGGGAGTTCTTTACGCTTCCCATCTGTTCTTGCGCTCAAACTCCCAACTCGTACTTTGCTCCTCTTCTCTTGCCTAGCTGTGCTGCGATGGAGTTGGGTCTGCGTGAGAGTCGCTTGAAGACTGACAGCGATCTGAAGAAGGTCCGGGCCCTCATAGGGTGGTCTTCGGACTTCTTCAACCGCTCGGTCCGCGCCGGCGGAGAGCTCCCCTTTGAAAAGGAGCACGCTGGCGAGATGGTGTACTTTTCTTCGTACGCCATGGTGGGGCTGATCCCACCGTTTTCTTCTTTCTTCTTGATGCTGCTGGACTTCTATGGTCTGCAGCTGTACCACCTTGGCCCTCACTCCATTCTCCTTGTGTCCATCTTTGTCCACTTCTGCGAGATGTGGGTGGGCATCCCTCCCTGCATCGAGCTCTTCCGAACCTTCTTCACCGTCCACACCACCGGCCGAAGCAATGAGTATCTTGGCTTCTACTACTTCGTGAAGCGCAAGAAGTGCCCATTCAAGTACCTCCGATCATTCCCTTCCGGGAAGTGGGATGACTGGAAGAAAGATTGGATAGTCATCCGGGTGGAGGAGCATGAGCGGTTGGAGTTGCCAGACGGTCTGCCCGACATTGACACGTCGGTATGGAGCGAAGTTCCGGTGCTGGCGGAAGCTTTCGACCCTGTCCTGACCAGGATCCGCCAATGTGTGGAGGGAGGATTGACTCCCCAGGCGGTGTTCTGCAACTTCCTGTCCAACAGGTGGGCGCCGCTGAAGAGGAGGGAGAAGCTCGCTTGGGCCCTCAACAGCGTGATGGACGAGGACCGGGTTGAGACCGGGTTGAAGTCCAGCATGGTGGGGAAGACCTTGGAGTCTCACCTCAAGAAATTCCAGCACGGTATCGACGTTGACGGAGATTACTTGACTCCGCCGCCGGCCTTCCTCCCTCTGAACGTGGAAGTTGAGTTCAGCAGGGAGCTCCGGCGGACGATCCCCGCGCTTGACGATCTTGGTGTCGTCGAGAGAAGATCAACCACCCGGTTGGCGATCCCCGGGTTGTCCGAAGACGGCTCCGCCCCTGTCCCACAGCCAAGAGCTGAGGTCATCGGCAAGGGCAAAGAGCTGGCGGAGGAGCCGGAGAGCCGGAAGAGAAAGCTGCGACATGCTGACGGAAGGTCCGTCGGGCCTGCCACTTGCCCCCCGGTTCCCCCTCCTCAAGAAGGAAGATCTTCCGCCGCCGTGGCGACTGTCCCCGTGGTGGGGTCCTTCCGGAACGTTACTGTTCCGGCGGTGGGATCCTCCCGGAGTGCGACTGTCCCCGTGGTGGATCCCTCCTGTGGTGCTAGCTCCGGGCGCGCGACTCCGGCATCTGGAGCGGTGAGGGCCTCCAGGTCCAGGAGTTCCTCCCGATCAAGGAGAGCTCCGACCCGGGAAACGCCCGCGGCTGTGATAAGTCCTGGGAGTCCTCCCGGAGCTCCTACGCCGACCGTGGACAGCCCGGATCGTCCAGGAAAGAGGTTCCGCGCAAGCTGGTGCGTGAGCCTCCCAAGGTAATTTTTCTTTTTTACCTCGATTAACTTTTTAATTGTAGCATCTGTTTGCTCAATTTCTTCGTTCTTCATCTGCAGCGTTCCCAAAAAGGGGAGTGAAGCTCCACCCTCAGCCACAATGTCTGAGGCTGTGAGGGCTTCTGCTCCAGTCCCGGTGCCGCCCCAAGCGGTGGCTGCGACAGCTCCGGCGCCGGCTGTCGTGGTCATGGACCTCGACTCGTCTCCAGAAGTTCCCGTGGTAGCGCCGGACTACAGGAATGAAGATGCGCCAGCGACACCCGTCCCGGAAGTGGAAGCTCAGGGTCCTGGTGCTGCAGTAGTAGAAGCTCCGGCTGTTGAGTCGGAGGAAGTAGCAGTTCCGGCTTCGGAGCCGGAAAGTGCTGAAGCCCCGGCGATTGAGCCGGAGGTGGCTGAAGTCCCGGCATGCGAGCCGGAAGTCGAAGTAGTTCCAGCAGTTGAGCTGGTTACTTCCGAAGCTCCGGCCGCAGAGCCGGTGATTGTTGGAGCGCCGGCCGCAGAGCCGGTGGCTGAAGAGGCAAGGGAGCTTGAGCCTCCCTCAGAAGAGGTGTCCCGGCCGGAGCCAGTAGCGGCTCCTGCTCCGGAGGTGACGACGTCGATGGTACCTGTGGCAGAGCCAGAGTGCCTGAACGAAGTCGTCGGCCCCCCGCCTGAGGGGGCGAATGAAGACTTGGTGGCGGGACCTCCTTCGATGGCGGCTGAGGCCGTCACGGAGGAAGGCCCTAGTGCTTTGGAAGCTCGGGGTTCCACTCTCGTAGAGTGGGACCCAATTTTTGTAAATGAAGACCCGCTGGAACCAGCGGAAGAGATCCCAGCAGGTCCGGAGCCCATCTCACTGTCGATGTCCATCGACAACGCCTGCTCCAGTCTACGTCAGGTCCAACTGGCCTTCTTCCACGACAGCAAGGCTCTTGAAGAGGAGCGCCAAACCCTTAGGCGGTGGCGTAATCGGCTCCACTTCGAGACTAAGCTGGCGCAGTCGAGGCTTGCGGATGACAAGGAGTGGATCAAGCGGGAGAAGATCCGCCTGGAGCTCTGGGGTGAACTGCTGGACGAGAGGGAGAGCATGACTCACGCCCTCGATGCTCAATCCTGGGAGTTCCACGACCAAGCTAAGGCTGCTAACGACGCGGCCAATGCTCGGTTTGATCAGCTCGAGGCCATCAGCACCGCACTCATCAAGCGCCGAGAGGCACTTGAAGGGAGGGAAAGACGGCTCGAGGACGAGGAGCAAAAACTCCTGGAGCTACGGGATGACGTCTTGCGACGGGAAGAAGAGCTCGCCGAGAAAACAGCTCTGGCGGACAAGGGCCTCGAGGAGCACACTAAGAAATTGGAAGAGCGCTGCCTCGAGGAAGAGGAGAAGACCTGGGTGCGGGGGCAGGAACTCTACGAGTACGAGTGTGCCCTTATCGCCCGGGAAAAGAAAGTGGAGGCTAGGGAGAAGGACCTGGTCGACCGCCGGAACAAGATCCACCTCCGGGAGGAGGAGCTCGGAAGACTTGAGAAGCGGGTTGCTGCGAAGATCCAGCAAAACGCCAAAGAAGTTGAGCGCCTCGCCCGCGAGAATTCGGAGCTGACGGCGGCCCGGAGATCCCTGGAAGAGATGAAGAGCTTGAGGAAGGCGGACTCCCTTTAGATTTGGGAGTTCCTGGGCAAGGCCGACGACGCGCTGACGCCAATGCGTTTCAGCCCCGTGCACCCGGATGATCCGGAGCCGGAGCCGGACCTTGCGTTGCAAGCGTTGAGCGCCGCAGGCAGTAAGCTCTCCAAGGTGGGCGACGTCATCGCGGACCAGCTGGAGGTCGAGGGGCAATCCTTGGCTAGGAACGTCACAGAATATGTGTTGACGTGCTACACCAGCCGGAACCCTCGATTTCCTCTGGACCCGGTGCTTGAAGGCCCCGTCGAAGGAGAAGGCGAAGCTACCCGAGCCCGCGTGTCGGAGGTCGCCGAGTTCTTCCATAGGGTCTAGGACCGTCTCTTTTAGCCTTTACTTGTATCTTCTCTTCTTCCTCAATTTTGTAATCCCTTGTCTCCAGATGTAATCTCCGGTCTTCAGATGAAATGAAATCCCCAATTTTTTGCAAATTTATTTTTTTGTCTTCAACATCTTTATCTTCTCTTGGCCCCCTGGTAGATGTGCACAATTTTATTGTGGACATGTACCAAAAGGATGTTGAATTTTGTTGAAGACAAATTTGCTTCGAACTTGTGGAATTTAGGTCCGAAGTTTTTGATAGTGAAGGTCCCCTGAAGTTGTCGGAGCTTAGAAGCTCCGGCACTGTCCATCGCCGGAGCTTAGTAGCTCCGGCAATAGCCTCTACCAACACGTTGAGCGTCGGTAGTTAATACTCCAAGGTGTCGGAGCTTAGCAGCTCCGGCAATGACCTTTGCCACACTTGGTTTGTTGGCAACAGACTCCAGTGACGGGGTCTTCTCACCATCTTTTAGTCAACGCCGACGGTTGACGCCCTGGTGGGAGTCGGAGCTTGGTTAGCTCCGGTTTTTCTCCATCAACGTAGGGTTCATTTTTCCTGCACACTTAAGCCAAGAAAAATAGTAAAATTCGTTCCTTGTCTATAACTTCGTCGCGGCTTACGGTTCTCAAGAAAATTTTAAGTTGAACATGATTTTTAATACGACTGGATGAATTGTCTTTTCTTTTAGATCCAATTGTCAATGGACCCACCTTACTTTGGCCTGCCGGGATGTAGGTAGAGTGGCATACTTAGGGTGCTTGACCAGGCTAAGTCGATAGCGCACTCCGGCCCTAGAATGGCTTGGCGGCTTTCAGGCGAGTTGGTCACAGACGATATTTAAATCCAAAAAATCTGACAATTCAACTCGAATCGTATGTAAACCGGTCAAACTAGAACTTCTTAAGAATTGCACGTTTCTGTTATAGACAAGAAAGAGAAAAATAAAAATGTCGAGCCTATGCAAAAATGAATGCACGTGGAGTCTATTTCACATGAAGATGTCTTTCATTATAGGTCCGGGGTACAGGGGAAACAAGTACACTCTTAGGGTACAGAACCAGGCTAAGTGTGTTTGGTTTCTCGTTTGACCCAGGGTAGTTAGCCACACTTTTAGTCCGGAGACTGTGTCAAGTGTTGCATGAGCTTTTCAAACCTTTCGGGAAAGGTCCGGCTGCTCTCCCGGAGGAACTACCCGACTCTGTACAATGACTCTATAACATACATTTCAAGTTACTTAAGACTCACCTCCGTGGAATTAAGTGTAGAACTTACGGAGGTGCTCGATGTTCCAAGGATTTGGGAGAGGTGTCCCATCCTCGGTAGCCAAGCGAACGCTTCCGGGACGGGATACTTTGATCACTCGAAAGGGCCCTTCCCAGCCGGGGGAGAGTTTGTTTTGCCCTTCTCTGGATAGTATTCTCCGTAGCACCAGATCGCCTTCCTCGAGCTGTCGGTTGTGTACATGCCGCTGGTGATAGCGCCGTAGAGCTTGGCGGTATCGGGCATTCCGTACAGCTGCTTGGCACCTTCCCTCCTCGAGGAGGTCTAGGTCTTCGCGCCGGAGCTGGTCCTGCGCGGCTTCGTCGAAGGTCCGGACTCGGAGAGAACCCAAGGTGATTTCTGGAGGAAGGATCGCTTCAGCTCCGTACACCAGAAAGAAGGGTGTTTCTCCGGTTGCCCGACTTGGAGAAGTCCTGTTGGCCCATAGAGTGGGCGGAAGCTCTTCGATCCAATTGGCTCCGTGCTTTTTCAAGCGCTCATAAGTGCGCATTTTGAGTCCTTTAAGGATCTCTGCATTTGCTCTCTCGGCTTGTCCATTGCTGGCAGGATGAGCTACGGAAGCGTAGCAAACTTGTATGCCGAGGTCTTCGCAATATCCTTGAAATGCGGAGCTTGTGAATTGAGTCCCATTATCAGTGATGATCTTATTTGGGACTCCGAATCTGCTCACGATGGATTGTAGAAAATTGATTGCAGATTGTTTGTTGATCGTCACAACGGGAGTTGCTTCCGGCCACTTGGTGAACTTGTCGATGGCGACGTACAGGAACTTGTAACCTCCGACGGCTCTTGGGAAGGGTCCCAAGATGTCCATCCCCCACACAGCGAAAGGCCATGTGGGAGGTATCATTTGTAAGGACTGAGCAGGTGTATGAATTTGCTTTGCATGAAATTGGCATGCTTTGCATTTCTTCACCAGCTCAGTGGCATCCTGGAGCGCTGTAGGCCAGTAGAAGCCGTGCCGAAAGGCTTTTCCGACCAGCGTGCGGGAAGATGCGTGGTTCCCACACTCGCCTCCATGGATTTCTGCGAGGAGCTCGCAACCTTCTTCCCTTGTGATGCACCGCATTAGGATGCCGTTGGCACCGCGCCGGTAGAGATCCCCTTCTACCAACGTGTATCTTTTAGCCAATCTGACTACCCGATCAGCGGATACATCATCGTCAGGAAGGATGTTGTCTTTCAAATAGCTCCGGATCTCCGAGATCCATGCATCGGAACTGACTTGAGCATTTGAGTCTTGCGTGCTGGGTTGCTCGGAGCTTCCGGCAGCACCTACGACCCTTGACGGCTGCCATGGTAACAGGGCCATCGGGACCGTCAGCTTCGGGATGCTGATCTCGCCCCCTTCATTCAGTTCGGCAGGCTGAACTGTGGGTTTTGACAACCTCCGGACAAAGGTTCCGTCAGGAGCCGGAGCTCCAGTTGACGCCTTGGTCGAGAGTTCGTCAGCTTCAGCGTTGTGAGCACGCTGAACATGGTGAAGGTCTAGGACTTCGAAGTCCTTCTGAAGCCTCTGGACTTCAATGAGATAAGCAGCCAGCTGGAGATTATTGCAGGAGCATTCACCCTTCACCTGCTTGATGACGAGTTGTGAATCTCCTTTGACCAGCAATTGCTTGACACCGTATGATAGTGCCACCTTTAATCCATAGATGAGTGCTTCATACTCCGCCATGTTGTTGGTTGCCTTGAAGTCAAGGTGTACCATGTATTTCACCTTCTCCCCAGTTGGTGCGAGGAGAAGGATTCTAGCTCCGGCTCCCTGCTTCTGCATGGAGCCGTCGAAGTAAAGGGTCCAGTGAGGCTTAGTGAAGGTTGGAACTTGAGGTTCCGTCTTCTGCTCGCTGGGGCCCCTAGGGTTTAATGGAGAGGGAGTCCATTCTGCCACGAAATCTGCCAACGCTTGACTCTTGATTGCTTGTCTCGGAATGAATTCAAGATCGAATTCAGCTAATTTCGCTGCCCACTTTGCAATATTCCCAGTTGAATTGGAATTATGCAGGATCGCTCGAAGTGGATATGAGGTCACCACCGAGACTTTGTGAGCTTGGAAATAGTGTCGAAGCTTCCTTGAGGCAATAAGAACTGCATAAAGCAGTTTATGCACCTCTAGGTATCGAGTCTTGGCATCATGTAACACTTCACTGATGAAGTATACCAGGCGTTGAATGGTCCGGACCCTCCCGGAGGGGTCCGGAGCTTCCTCTTCATTGATCCGGACCCTCTCGGAGGGGTTCAGACTCTCTTTGGGGACCTCCGGGTTCTGGGTGGAGGAACCCGGAGCTTCTTCAGAAATGACCTGGACCCTTCTAGAGGGGTCCGGGTCCTCTGAAGTGGCTTCTTGTGGGTTTGAGTCTGGGAGCTGGGACCTAGACCCGCTTTCAGGAACCTCCGGACCCTCCCGAAGGGGTCTGGATTCCTGAGTATTGGGTAGTTCCGGTCTCTCCGCAACCAGAACCATACTGACGACTTCGTCAGTAGCTGAAATGTAAAGCAACAAAGGCTCACCAGGGTTCGGAGCTACCAGGACTAGTAGGGTGGTGAGGAATTGTTTCAGCTCCTGGAATGCCTTCTCTGCTTCTTCAGACCATTGGAATGGTCCGGACATCCTCAGTAACTTGAAGAAGGGAAGTGCTCTTTCCGCCAGTCTTGAAATGAACCGGCTGAGAGCTGCTAGACATCCAGTTAATTTTTGGACGTCTTTGATGCGGGTTGGTGGCCGCATGTCTTCAATGGCTTTTATCTTCGCCGGATTAGCCTCTATGCCCCGGTGACTTACCAGGAAACCAAGAAGCTTTCCGGAACTAACCCCGAAGACGCACTTGTCTGGGTTTAGCTTCGTGCGGGTGGCCCACAGCTTGTCGAAGACAACCTGCAAGGTGTCCAAGAGGGACTCCTTGTTCTTGACTTTGACCACGATGTCATCGACGTACACTTCCACTATGTCTCTGATGAGTTCTTCGAAGGTTTTGTACATAGCTCGTACAAAAGTTGAAGCTGCATTCTTGAGACCAAACGGCATGGCTGTGTAACAATACAATCCATCCACTGTGATGAATGAAGTATGCTCTTCATCCTCCCTAGACATCCTGATTTGATGATATCCAGAATATGCGTCTAGAAAACACAGTAACTCGCACCCGGAGGTGGAATCCACTATCTGATCTATTCTAGGTAGTGGGAATGGATCTTTTGGACATGCCTTATTCAGTGTGGTGTATTCGATGCACATCCGAAGTATCCCGCCGGCCTTGGGCACAACGACTGGGTTCGCCAGCCATTTTGGATGGAAGACTTCTCGGATAAATCCGGCTTCGAGCAACTTCTTCACTTCTTGTCGAATGAAGTTCTGTCGCTCTACAGATTGCTTCCGAGGTTTCCGATGCACAGGCCGAGCATCGGGGTAAATCTTCAGATTGTGCTCAATCACTTCCCTGGGGATCCCGGGCATTTGTGACGGTTGCCAAGCAAATACGTCAACGTTAGCCCGGAGGAAAGTGATGAGCGCGAGTTCCTATTTGTCATTCAACCCACCCGATATGCGGGTGGTTTGAGTGACATCGGAACCAATTTGGACGACTTTGACGGGGATGTCGGTGTCGCCGCTTGGCTGCACACGGGGAGCAGAGGTTGAGCCTCGTTGCCGAATGCTCGGAGGTTTTGGAGCTTGCCCCTGTCTGGAGTCCTCCTCTTGCGCAGTGGTGAGTGCATGGAGCTCCTCCAGAGCAGTTACTCCGGCGGTGCGATCTCCACGAATCCGGAGAACGCCTGCTGGTGTTGGCATCTTCAACACCAAGTATCCATAATGAGCAGCTGCCATAAATTTGTATAGGGCAGGTCTACCCAAGATGGCGTTGAATGGTAAGTTGATCTGAGCAACGTCGAAGACCAACTTCTCGGTGCGGTACTTCTCCCGTGTCCCGAAGGTAACGGGGAGAATTATAGCTCCGAGTGGGGTAATGGCCCCCGGACCTACTCCGGAGAACGGTCGAGAGGGCTGAAGATCCGAAGGTCGAAGCTGAAGTCTGGTAAAAGCTTCAAAGCTTATAAGGTTCAGCCCCGAACCTCCATCCACCATAACATGATGGAGCTGGATGTTGTTGATGGTGGGAGATACCATCAAGGGTAATTGGCCAGCTCCGACCATGCTTTGAGGACAGTCCGAAGCATCAAAAGTGATGGGTGTGTCCATCCACTTTCGATGTGGCTCCGGTCTAGCTGTAGGAGCTACAGCAGCCATATCCCGCCGCATAGTCTTGATGACACGACGAGAAGTGATGTCCCATGATCCACCAAAGATGGTGTTCATGGTTTTCCGACGCTCATTGTCGGAGACGTCGGAGTCATCGTCGACGGAGGTGTAGACGGCTTTCAGGACCTTTTCGGGGTCCTGAAACCCTAACTCCTCTTCAGCCGGAGCTTCGTCAACCTTCTGTTTTCCTTCCCTCTGTCGGAAAGGAGACCCTTCCCGGCGCTTGTTGTAGCGCTCGGCAAGGTTTTGGACCTCCCGGCAGTCTTCCAGCCTGTGGCTGCCCGTTTTGTGAATGGGGCACCACATTTTGGATTTGCCACTGTCTTCGGAAGACGATCGAGGTCGCTTCTCGGGGCGTGGCCCCCGGCCACCAGGAGTTGCAGTGGCTGCAACGTTGGATGTGCCGGCCGACGGCTTCTTCTTGCCGTTGGTCTTCTTTTTCTTCTTGCCACTCCCGGAGGTAGCGGCTTCTTCTTTGGAGGATTTTTTGTGATCCTCCAAGGCTGGTTTGGAGTGCATTTCACGGCCCTCCGCAGCTCTGGCACATTTGTCTGCCAAGCTGAAGAGCTCCGTGACGCTGGTGATCTCTTTGATCGCCAGCTTCTCCAACATCTTCTTGTCTCGTACACCCTGTCTGAATGCCACAATGACAGAAGCGCTTGAGATAGAAGGGATTGTGTTGCGTACCTAAGAGAACCTCTGGATGAATGACCGCAAAGATTCTCCCCCTTTTTGCACAACCGCAAAAAGGTCTAGTTCAGTGCCCGGTCGGGTGTATGAACTCCCGAAGTTGGCAGTGAACTGACGGCACAGCTCCTCCCAACTGTCGATAGAGTTGGGTGGAAGGCTCATAAACCAGGACCTGGCGGTCCCAGTTAAGGCCACTGGAAAGTAGTTGGCCATTACGGCCTCGTTTCCTCCAGCTGCTAAGATTGCAGTGGAGTATATCTGCAGAAATTCTACGGGGTTGACAGTCCCGTCGAATTTTTCCGGCAAGTGTGGCCGGAACTTCTGTGGCCATTTAACCATGCGCAGGTGCATGGCTAGGGCGGAACAGCGTCCTCCTACTCCTTCCAGAGTAGAAAGGTCTTGAGCATCCCGTCTTTCTCAAGCTCGCTCGATATGGACACGGCCATCCTGTTGGCGGTATCGGCGATCAAGCTCCGCCCGGAGGTCATGTGTCGAAAGCCGAGATACCGTATGGGTGCGTCATGCCCCAGAGGGCAACGACGTCACTTGCTGTGACGCAGCTCGTCTTCGGTTGTTGGAGACATGCAGACCAAGTCTTCCAGACAACGTCCGTCGCTGCGACGGGGCTCGCCCTGAAGGAGGAGGACCCTGGTTGTTGAGGCGTTCGGCCGCTGCTGCGACCAAATTCTCAACATCAGCCCTCCATTGCTCCATGGCATCTTGAGATGCATCCGGAGGTGGTGGTCGCTGGAGAAGAGCACGCGCTGCATGGAGCGCGTGTTCTGGGTTGTCATGACTTGCTGGCGCAGTATGTGACGCCGGCGCACCATCGTGTTGCCCGGCACGTCTTGCCGGAGAAGATGGTGGTGGTGGGAGTGTGACCCCTGCTGGTGCTGAGGCTCCTGCTGGTGGCTGCATGTTGGAGGGATTGCCCCCGACAGCCTGAGCAGCAGGTTGCCCGTTGGATGATCCAGCCGCAGAATTCACCATTCTTGAAAATCTCAGGTGCCCCTACCTGGCGCGCCAACTGTCGACTGTTGGAGTCGGCAGTTCTCCTGACACTACTAAAGTGTTGAAGGAGTTTGTAGTTCGGTGTGGGCGCGCGGAGACTCAAGAAGGTGAATCACGTTTGGACACGAGAGACACTGTGGATTACGTGGTTCGGGCCGCCTGAGCGTAATACCCTACTCCACGGGTGTGTTGTGTTGTATTAGTTTGTGTATGAAAGCTCACGTCAGTGCGTGTGTGTCTGAGAGCGTTCGAGAGGCCCTTCGTGCATCGTCGGTCTGTCCTTTTATAGTACAAGGACAAACCGTTACAAGTTAGCCTGGCCCGACATGTGGCCCCGGCGGTTACTAGTATTGATACACGATTAATTGTTGTTAATAACCCTGTAACGGGCTCCGACAGTGCCGTTACAGGTGTTAAGATTGTCCGATTAAGTGTCATTAACATGGAATTAATGGCAATTAATCGGGTCTTGAAGTCCGCGGCTATCCTTTGAAGATCCGGAATCGTTACAATGTCTTCCGGAGGTTTGAGGCGGCCAGCTCCGACATTTGGACACGTGGCAGCTCCGGAGCTTGCTTGTGGGAAGCGGGAAGCTCCGGGGTGGCCTGGCACGTGTCAGGTCCGGAGCTTCTCTAGGTCAGGGGTTAAGTCCGGAGGTGCTGTTTCGGTACCTAGCCCGGAGCTTCACCCTTGTGGGTAGTAGCTCCGGTCTGGCAGTACACGTGGCAACCTAGGGGTTAACCATGTTGGAGAAGCAGGTCCGGTTATGTCTGACAAGTGGGCCTCCAAGGGTCTTCAATTTGAGTAGACGTCCTTCCCTTGAGATCTTTGCAACCTCAGGGGGTGTATGGTTTTTAGGGTACCGACATATATATATATATATTCTCCTTGATGCATGTAGTTGGGACCATATTACCATCGTTTACTCTTTTATATCTCGTCTATTGTTCTAAGCTTCAGTTGTTCCAAATTCAGATGCCTAGTAGATGTAGAGGTCGTGGTTGGGGTGTCCCACCCCGGGAGGATGCAGTTGGAGGTTTCCCATGATGGAATGGTAGAGGTGCTTGAGGAGCTTCAGCAGCACAGTAGATGCAACAAATGATGGCTATTCAGACTCAGCTGCTCAACATCTTTACTCAGATAGTGACCAATATGCAGCAAGCTCCACCACCACCACCACCAGCATACCACCTTCCACCACCACCACCCCTTCAGCCCAGATCTTCTCTGAGAGACT
This sequence comes from Tuctoria greenei, assembly GCA_036927565.1. Lineage (NCBI taxonomy): Eukaryota > Viridiplantae > Streptophyta > Magnoliopsida > Poales > Poaceae > Tuctoria > Tuctoria greenei. The sequence goes on along the minus strand of JAYESD010000007.1, from coordinate 193,486,676 downwards.
TTCTCAACATCCACCCACCTAGCTTTGCCACAGCTTGTGAGCCAATGGATGCTGACGATTGGCTAAGAACAGTTGAGAGCAAGTTGAGAATTATCCAGTGTGAAGGAAGGGAGAAGGTACTGCTTGCCTCTCACCAACTCTAAGGACCTGCAGCCGATTGGTGGATTGCTTTCACTGAGGACCATCAGAACCCGAAGAATATTACTTGGGATGAGTTCAAGGTTAACTTTTGGAACCATTTTGTGCTTAAGGAGAGGTCCAGACATGACGTGAAGAGTTTCTCATGCTGAAGCAAGGCCGTATGAGTGTGTGTGACTACTTTAACATGTTCACATAGTTTTCTCGCTATGCACCAGGAGATGTGGACACCAACTCCAAGAAACAGTTCTGTTTTAAGAATGGGCTTGACAAGGAGCTAAAGTTTGCCATGTCTTCCAGTGATTACGGTAGTTTCCATAAGTTGGTTGACAAGGCTTTTGAGGTAGAAAGGTCCAAGAAAGAGTTAGATGAAGGTGGTAGGAAAAGGATGTTGGTTCAAGGGCATTCCTCTAGTAGTAGTGTGCGCCCTCGCTTCACCCCTCAGCCTGCAGGACCTACGAGTCGTCATGTGAGCTCTTACACATGACATAGATTTCGAAACCCCACTTACAGGCCACCTGCACCATACAACTAGAAGCTACGCCAACCACCATAGCCTTCATGCCAACTACTGCAACCCCCTCGACAGCATATGCAACCACCTCGCCCAGCAGCACCAGCTAACCATCCCATTGGGCAGCGACAACGGAACCAACCAGGAGGTAATAAGAGTCAGAACAACACTTTCGGAGTTAAGAGCTACAAATGTGGACAGATGGGACACTACTCCACCAATTGTCCAAAGAAGCAGCAAAACCCACCTGGACGTGCCAATCATGTGACACTAGAGCAAGCTCAGGAAGCACCTGATGTGGCGATCGATATGTTTCCTACTAATTCCCATCTCGCCACAGTATTGTTTGATTCGGGTGCTACACATTCATTCATATCCAAAGAATTCATAAATAAGCATGGCATGGTAGTTGCATTCTTGAATCGGGCGTTGATAATTAACTCTCCTGGAGGAGAGATGTTAGCAAGGCATGTATGCCCTAGTGTGAATCTAAATATAAGGGGGGTAGTCTTTGTGGTCAACCTAATAGTATTGGAGTCACAAGGACTAGACATCATTATGGGAATGGACTGGTTGACAAAGAACTAGGGAGTGATCCGTTATGCAACCAGGACAGCTTGCCTGACACATCCAGATGGAACTTTGGTGGAGTTTATGCCAGATCAAACTCAAGAGGGGAGTGTTCAACTCAACCACTTGGAGAGTACATAAGGCATTAGGGTTGTCAGTGAGTTTTCGGATGTATTTGTAGAAGAATTGCTAGGTACGCCCCTTGATCGAGAGATCGAGTTCATCATTGAGTTAATGTCTGGGACGGCTCCGATATATAAGAGGTCGTATAGAATGGATGCTAATCAACTAGCTGAGCTAAAGGACCACATTGAGAAGTTATTAGGTAAAGGATATATTCGTCTTAGCTCATCGCCTTGGGGAGCACCAGTTATATTTGTACCTAAGAAGGATGTCACCAAGAGATTGTGTGTATATTATCGTGCCTTGAATGCGGTGACAGCCAATCATAAGTACCTGTTGCCAAGGATCAAGGATTTGTTTGATCGGTTGCAAGGAGGTTGTGTGTTCTTTAAGATTGATCTTTGCTCGGGATATCACCAGTTGAAGATTCGACCGCCAGACATCCCCAAGACTACATTTGTCTCTTGATGCGGTCTCTATGAGTACACCATTATCTCATTTGGGTTGACTAATGCTCCTTCCTACGTTATGTACCTGATGAACAAGGTATTCATGGAGTACTTGGATAAGTTTGTGGTGGTATTTATCGATGATATACTAATCTACTCCAAGACTGAAGAGGAGCACGAGGAACACATTAGGATGGTCCTCCAAAAGCTTCGCCAGCATCAGTTGTATGCCAAACTTAGTAAGTGTGAGTTTTGGCTAAAGGAGGTATCATTTTTGGGCCATGCCATATCAGAAGGAGATATAGCAGTAGACCCAGGCAAAGTGGCAGATGTTCTCAAATGAGAAATGCAAGAGAGTGAGTGTGCATGATATTAGGAGATTCTTGGGAATGGCTGATTATTATCGTCAATTTATCGAGGGATGTTCAAAGATCTCTCGGCCGCTAACTAAGCTACTCGAGAAAGGAGTTGCTTTCAAATGGACACCCGAGTGTGAAGTAAGCTACGCTGAATTGAAGAAGAGGATGACCAGTGCACCAGTACAGGTGATGCATGATATGCAGAAAGAGTTTGTGGTCTATTGCGAAGCATCGGGTCAAGGTTTAGGGTGTGTCTTAATGCAAGAAGGACATGTCGTAGCCTATGCTTCGAGACAGCTCCTAAAGCATGAGAGGAATTATCCAACCCATGACCTAGAGCTAGCAGCTGTTGTCCATGCCCTGAAGATATGGAGACACTATTTAATAGGAAAGAGAACTGAGATCTACACTAATCACAAGAGCTTGAAGTACATATTCACCCAACCAACTCTCAACCTCAAACAACACTCCTGGTTGGAGCTTATAAATGATTTTGATGTGGGAATCAACTGTCATCCAAGAAAGGACAATGTAGTATTCGATGCCCTAAGTAGAAAGCCACAATGTAACAGTTTGGCACTACAAGTTCTTAAACTCCAGCTTTGTGAAGAGTTTGCAAGGCTAAACCTATGCATGGTGTCTAGCACTGAAGCAGTTGCTATGGAAGTGGATTCAACTCTTGAGCGTGACATTCGAGAAGGACAGAAGAATGATGAGAAGGTCAAGGAGATAAAGCAACTGATGAAGGAAGGAAAGGCTCCGAACTTGAGGGAGGATGAACAAGGAACTTTATGGCTTGGACAAAGGATCTATGTGCCAGATGTGAAGGGGATTCGAGAGTTGATACTAAGAGAATCTCATGACTCGTCACACTCCATTCATCTCAGAAGCACGAAGATGTACCAAGATATTAAGAATCAGTACTGGTGGCATGGAATGAAACGGGATGTGGCAGAGTATGTGGCTATTTGTGATACATGTAAGCTAATTAAGCAGAACATCAGAGACCAGTAGGGTTGCTGCAGCCAATTAAAGTGTTAGAGTGAAAATGGGAAGAAATCAGCATGAATTTTATTGTGGGGCCAAGGTCCCAGTCTGGACATGACTTTATATGGGTTATAGTGGATCGCTTGACTAAAGTCGACCACTTTATCCCAGTGAAGGAGAGCTATAATGGTTCCAAGTTGGTGGAACTGTACATATCCTGAATTGTATTCTTGCATGGAGTTCCAAAGAAGATAATCTCGAACTGAGGCACTCATTTTAGCTCAAGGTTCTAGCAGAAGTTGCACGAGTCAATGGGTACTCGTCTGAATTTCAGCTCTGCATATCACTCGTAGACTGATGGTCAGACGGAGCACACCAATCATATTCTGGAGGATATGTCGACAACATGTGCTTTGAAGAAGTAGAAGTTGGGATAAGAATCAGCCGTATACTGAATTCTTTTATAATAATAGTTATCAAGCGAGTTTGAAGATGTCTCCATTCGAACCATTGTATGGGCGGAAGTGTAAAACACAATTGTTTTGGTATTAGACTGGAGAAAGTGAAGTGTTTTGGCGAGATGTGTTGAAAGAGACTAAAAGACAAATACAAGAGATTCAAAAGAATGTGAAATGGCTCAAACAAGACAGAAGAGTTATGCGTATACTAGAAGACGTGATCTAACATTTGAGGTTGGTGATTATGTATACATGAAGGTGTCACCTGTGAGAGGGTTGAGGAGATCTAAAGTGAAAGGCAAATTATAACTCCGCTACATTGGTCTATTCAAGATATTGGGATGAAGAGGACAGGTAGCTTATCGGCTTGAGCTTCCATCTCACCTGTCAGACGTACATGATGTGTTCCATGTATCACAGCTTAAGAAATGTTTAAAAGTACCTAAGGAACAATTGCCTATGTAAGATATATATGTACAAGAATACTTGTCGTATGTAGAGTAACCTATGAAGATACTAGAGACATTAGAATGGGTTACCAGAAATAAGGTCATCCTCATGTGAAAAGTGCAATGGAAGCATCACTCAGAGGCAGAAGCAACATGGGAAAGAGAAGAAGACGTCAAGGCCGAGTTTTTTTTATCGTTTCTCTTAGGAAGTCCGAATCTCGAGGGCGAGATTCCTTTTAAGGGGGGTAGAGTTGTAACAACCTAAATTCGAAAAACTCTTGTAAATAAAAGAAATGAAATAGGGTGCATTTGGTTGTGCAATTTTGTTTGATTGTTTATATACAAACGAGTAGAATTCGCTAGAGTTTGAATTTGAAAACAAATGAAAAGAGAAAAGAAAAGAAAAGGAAATAAACCTCACCTAGGCCAAAGAACTCACTCCGCGACTCAGCAGCACTCCCCCTCTTCTCCCTCACTGCCAAGCGAGGCCCACTTGTAATCCCCTCCCCACGCAATCGTCGGCGCCCTCGCTCTCTCTCGTGTCGTGCCGCGCCTCCGCCCACCTTGAATTGCCGCCCTTGCGCCGATTCAATTTGATAACTGCTCCTCACTCTCCCCAATAACCGCCGCCCATCATCCTCTATAAAATGGCACCCACCCCCATTCCTTTCCCCTCTCCGCGCGTTAACCCTAGAACCACCATCGTCGAGGTACGTCGCGCGCATTTCTGATGATTCACTGGCTCTCTCTCCCTCCCCTCTCTTCTCTACTCACTTCGATGTGGTTACGGGATCACGCTAGGCAAAGTCACATTGATAAATCATCGACGATTCGACAGAAATCGATGTGAGCCGCTGCCTCTCACCGTCGTTCATCATCGCCGATCCCTTCCCGCCCCTCTTCGAACCGCGCTAGCACCCAAGGTGCGTTTCACTTCACCCCTCGTTCGATCATGTATTGCATGCTACTTTTAGGGCTTGCTCTTGTGTGGAGCCGTGCCCTTCGAAGAGCCGCCGCCGCGGGCACTGACCGCCGCCGGCATCGCCAAAGGTGACGTGGCCTCATCTCAGCCCTCGGTTTTAATCGGACGGCCAAGATTATAACATGAATCCCCTTCGATTTAATGTAAATTGTGGCTGTCCATTTCAAATCCGATGGCCCTCATTCAAGACATCTTTCCCGCCATGACAATTACACCGAGCCCTTGAATTCTTGCGGACTAGCCCCTGGACTTTAGGATAATGCTGATTTAACCTCTGTTTTAGCACTTGAGCCTCTGGATTTCTCTAGAATTAGGATAAATCAAGGAATTATTAGTTTAGGCCCCTAGAATTTTAAAAATATTACTTTTAACTTCAGTTCAGTTAGGAAAGGTCACAAAACAGCCCCTGGACTTATGTTTAATTGCATAATAGTGTTTAAAAGTGTATTTAGTGAATATGAAATATTTATTAATGATAAGATCAATATAGAAATAGTAGAAAAATTAGTATTAAATCTTTTTAGGCTGAAATAGAATTGTAGGTGCATATAAAATATATTTTGTCCATGGAAAATTTATTTAAAAATGTTTGTAGCATATAAATAAATACTAAAAATAGAAAATAAATGGTAAATGCATTTCTTAGACCATGAAAAATAATAAATATTTCATAGGGGCGTATTAGTGTAGGATTTTATGCTTATGTGAATGTTGGGATGTATTGTATTGTGTGCTATGTACTTATTTAGTCTTTATTTCTTGTTGCCTCGTTTTGGCACTATTTTTAAAGTCGTTTTGTGACCCGACTTTTAACCTCCAAGACCCAGTCTTCAATGACTACCAAGGTTTCGAGGAAGGCAAGTGCCCTTGAACATCTTGCACATATTTTTAGGATGTATAGTTTGTTGCATGCTTAATAAATGGTATCCTATGTCATGTTATATGCCATGTTCCACATTATTCATTGACACTCAGATTGGGTTGGGTAGTTGATAGGTTTTGGTCACGCTTAGCCATGCTTAGACTTTTTGGAAGGGATTCTTACACATGAAATATAATATGGTTATTATAATCATGATGGACGCATGATAGTAGTTGGTTGTAATTTGGTGGTTGGATGGTTTGGTGTGGTGCAGTTTGCACGAGACCCGGGTTTGGGTTTGACACCACCGGATTCTAAGGACCGATTTATGGAGGAAGCCTCCGAGTTCCATAATACCACCACGAGACTGAGATAGGGTGACTTGGTCAATCAATTAGGTTTCTGCCGACAAAATGCTAGTAGTTGGAAGGTGTGGAGAATGATGCAGTCGTACTGTTCTGGGATCCGCATGGCTCAAGATGGGGCATCTGAGGCGGATAGTTACTCCAGGAATGCCTAAGTGGTGAAAACTTAGAGGGCTTGTGCTAGTTGGGAGGACCTTTGTAAAGACCATGTAGTGATCTCCTGGCCACAAATCAAAGGAAGTGTGAAATATGATCGATGGGTCATGAGGGACAGGGAGATTCACTTAGTCCCCCTGAAAACTGGGGATGAAATCACTGCTTGTGGGTAAAGGATACACACTCTGCAGAGTTTTATCAAACTATCTAGACAGTCGTGCTCACGATCAGAAACGGCTTAATGCTAATTTCATAATTAGTTTATGGATGGGGAAATGGTGGTTATTTGTGATTCTTGTTTATCTTCATTATCATCACTACGATTTGGAATATTCAATTAGTTAAGTATTGATAGTGAATGCTAAGGTTAGGTTCTAAGTATAGTGCTTAAGCCACAATTAGCCTATCCTTGACCTAGCCATTCATGTCTTCCTCTTCTCACACTTGCTAAGTACTCTATGTATTCATGCGCTTACCTTCCCCTTCAGAATATAAAGCGGAGGTGGCACAAGAAGATTACTTCGTCAACCCAAAGGAGATGATATAGGTGGGTGATCCTTTGCACAACTGCCTGTGGAAAATGGAGCCTCATCTATTTTTCTTCCGCTGTAGCTTAGTCTATGAATATAGCTTAGATCATGTAAATAGCTTAGTGGTGTGTATTTGTAGACCTACAGTTCCTTGTGTAAGACTTATGATGTTTCCAGACATGGCTATGCAATGGTATTTCACATTCATCAATGCATATACAATTCAACTGATCTTGGCTACATGTGGTTAGCATCTATTCGTCTTCTCGATGACCAGGTGTGACATTAGTCCATTACAACACTACAAAATACTTATGATATCGGCTAATCTAGCCAATCATTGGGTTAGGTTTCGAATATCAGGTTTAGACTGTTGACTGCTCATAAATTAAACTTTTGTTCTCTTCGATAATGAGCACTTTATTAAACTCAAAAGTATTCAGGAGATACATTAGAGTCCGCACTCAGCTTCTGCATAATTGAGATGCACGCAACCATTAAACACCAAAAAATTATAACATCGCAAACACAATACAAGATATTTGCTCATAAGGGACTCTAAAACGATGTAGAGTCCATCCGTAGGTTATGCTGCCACCCATGTTGGATAAAAATATACCTCGCCACCAGCTCCAATTGCGTACACACCTCCATATAAAGGTTTTTATACTCTAAACACTGTAAAGCTGACCATGAACGGAGCAAAGAAGTACACATATAAATAACCTGCAGAGAAGATGAACTTTTACCATTAAAAATTAATTCATTTCTACATAGCCAAAGCGGCCAAATAATGAAAATCTCTCCCACCCAGAAGTGCATTTGATACTTGTTATCTATCCCTTGTAGCCAATTACCAAAAATATTAGCTACACTATTTGGTGGATACAAGTTTGAAGCAACTTGGACGATTGACCATATAGTACGGGCGGAGTGACATTAGAAAAATAAGTGTTTGATTGTCTCAGTGTGATTACAGTAACAACTAGGGATGAAAATTGTACTCGCGGGTTCGTGTGCTCGTCGGGTATTGCACCCGACGAGTGCGGGTACATGTAAAGTTTTTTACCTATGGATAGGACTCGTACCCGACCCGATATTTAGTTGCTACGGGTGCGGGTATTAGTTTTGACCCGTGGGTACCCGACGGATTATCCGAAATAATAATTTGTCCTAACGTGGTAGCCCAAAAAAAACTTGGTCTATCTCCGTGTCCCGAATCCCCTGACTGGCCAACTCTCGATTCCTGCTCCCGAGCCTCATAGAACCCCGACCCCAACCGCCACCACACCCAACCCAGCCTTGCACCTCCGTTTCCGCATCCAAGCGTTCACCCATTTCTAGCATCGAAGGCGCACCCACCGGATGTCCGGATACCTTTGGCGCACTGCAGCACCGAGGTGATGGCTACCCAGCTCCACTGGACACCATGAGATCCAGACGAAGTGAGATCCATCCGAAGCCCTTGACCTCGAGGGACTCGATTCAGCATCAATGAGCTCGACGGAGCAGCTACCAACGACGATAATGTCGATCCAACATTGTTCGAGCTGGGGGAGCGCGAGGGCCACCTCGTCGGCGCACTCACGGCCAAGCAATGGCAAGGACCCAACTGCTCGCCTTCTCCAAGATCACCGCAGGGCCCCACCTGCTCGGCTCCTCACCGTAAAGGCATGCCACCAACTCCGCCACCCCACCCCAAGTCCCGAGCGCTCCCGATTCAAGGGCTAGGGCCAGGAGTCGCCCTACATTCTGAAGACCGATGAGGTAAGTTACTTCTTTGATATGTGCCGATGTTAAAAGTGGGTACCCGACAAGTACGGGTACGGGTGTCACTTTTTATCCGCGGGTGCAGATACTGGTACGAAAATCTACCCGCATACTATTTTGTTTTGGGTCGGGTTTTTGGTCTACCCGACCCAAACCCGACCCGTTGCCATCCCTAATAACAACACTTCTTATTTCCTTGCCAAATTCGTTTTGTCACATTATCTCTCGTTAGTATTATTCCTTTACGTAGATACCAAACAATTTTTTAGCGGTATTTACATCTTCCAGATTTTTTATTATTATGAACAGGCACGTCGGAATGCATTAATGCTTTGTATATAGAGTCTACCGAAAATTTACTAAAGGCTTGTATGTTCCAACATCATTCATCCAATTCTTGTGTAAGTTGTATTAATGCTAGATGATCCACAAGATCATTTCATGCCTCTAAATGGGGTTCAATTAAATTTTGCCTGAATGACACATTTGGTGTTCCACCTATCATCACCATCTTAATTGTGTCATGTTTATGGCGTACTATATTATACAAACCCGAATATTGTTCTCTCAGAGTTGTATTTCCCAACCACCGGTCCTCCCAGAATCTGATCTGTGAGCCGTCTTGAATAATTAAAGTGCCAAAGTGGAAGAATTGTGTCTTTGTCGCCATAAATCCTGTCCAAAAGTGCGAGTCTCCTTGTTTTACCAATAAACTTGGGATAACACTTTTGAGCCAACATATTTTATTTTCAGTAGGTTTTGCCAGACCCCATCCTCAGCAAGAAGTCTGTATAGCCATTTACCGAGTAGAGCTTTATTCTTAGTCCAAAGGTTATGGATTCCCAACCCACCTTGATCTTTTGGGCGACAAATTACACTTTATCTAGCTAGTCTGTATTTCTTTTTATCACTATCTCTTAGCCAAAAGAAGCGAGATTTAAAAAATCCATCTTATGCAACTCTCCTTTTGGTATTTGGAAAAAATATCATATGCAATACCATACTACTAAGTACAAATGAGTATCAGTTTTCCAACAGAGGATAATAATTTCCCTTTCCAACTACTTAACCTTTTCTCATGTCGCTCTTCCACATGTTTCCACTCGGCATTTCTGAGCTTTCGATAATGGATCGGGATATCCAGATACCGGATTGGAAAATTCCCTTGCTCGCATCCGAATAACTTACCTTATTGAGCTGCCTTATTTTGAGCATCTCCAAAGTAAAACAGATCACTTTTATGGAAATTAATTTTAGGATCTGAAAGCTTCTCGAACGCTAAAAGTATTACTTTCAGATTCTTAGATTTTTCTAGATCATTATCTATGAAAAGAATGGTGTCATCAGCATATTGAAGAATGGAGAGTTCGCCATCAACCAAATGTGGTACTATCCCTTTGATTTGTCCCATATTCTTTGCATGTTCAATAATGACCGCTAGCATGTCAATCACTATATTGAACAAAATTGATGATAACGAATCACCTTGACTCAATCCTTTTTTGTTTGAAAGTAATGGCCCAAATTGTCATTAACTTTAATAGCCACACTACCCCAGTAATGAAAGAACGAGTCCAATAAAACTAGTAGGATTATCCGAGGACCAATGAAATAAAGTTTGTTGCAATGTGTGACTTTCTCATTAATTTAGTTGTCGTGGAGACTGGCAAATGACACCTTCAAATCATCCATTTATAAACTCACCTCTTTCTTCTGTTCCGTCTGTAAGCAAACACAAAATAAAAGAGCTAAATCCTTTTTGTGCACAAATCTGATAATGGACAAGGAACATATGACTTGAAGCTGCTCGGCGCATGACGAGCCCGTTTGCTACCACTGTGAGTGTGAAGCTCGTGCTCAGCTTCAAAGGCCCGAGCTACGAGAATGTGGAGGAAGAAGACCTATGTACAACAGGAAGAGTGAATCGCTCCTCAAGTCGCAAGGCCATGATTATTCTTTTTTTGTGGAAACTCCGCATGTGGCAAGACTATTTGGACACGATGGAACAAATTATATCCCGTTCATTTTGGGTCGTCCGTTTGGTTTGGTTGATATTGGTAGATATCTTCGCCGGCCAAACAGCGTTGTCAGCCACAGGTGTCCCGAAGCACGAATGAGCCATGCCGTGCCTGCCCGGCATGACCGAATTCCCACCACTACTCCTCATCAGTATGAACCAAACATGAATTTAGTTTTTCTTTATTTTGTCGTAACCCATGAAAATTTGGGTTACCAGTGCTAACAGGTACGTTAGTAATGAAATATTTAGTACAAGATAGCGTTGTGATAGCCGCAGTGGCATCACTAACAAGACAATCACGTAAGTGAAAGCGTGGGTGAAACTGTCATAGTGGCCTTGCCCGACAGCCTTCGTGTTGATATAAATAGAAGAGTACATGCGATGGTAGATTTGGTTGTTACAATGCTCCAAGGCAATCAACCAGAATTTGAACAAAAGAAGAAACAAACTAATCTCTATCCAATTAAAATCAATGGATATCAATCCTTTCTAAACTAACTTGATCCCTTTCTAAACTAACTTGAATTTCAAGAGCAACCGAAGGCTCCGTATGTCGTATACCGCAAGGAAGCTGTCGTGTACCATAGTGAAACCTTCATATGCTCATGATTTTATGCCGTTGTTATCACATTTGCTAACATCCCTCCTCAATCTCAACTTTCCATGTTGAGATTGCGGTGGAATTCAACAATCTTTCTTGAAGGCAGTGGCTTTGTGAAGCCATCTGCCACTTGATCTTTGGTAGAGATAAACTTGACTTGCAATTGTTTGTTCGCCACTCTTTCTCTTACGAAGTGATATCTCGATGTGCTTGGTCCTAGCATGGAACACTGGGTTTTCTGTCATGTATGTTGCTCTTAAGTTGTCACACCATAGGCATGAAACCTCATCCTGTTTGATATCTAGTTCATTCAAGATTGTTTGAACCCAAATAACTTCGGCCGTAGCATTTGCAAGTGACTTGTACTCCGCCACTTTTTCTAGACTTGGACACCGTGATTTGTTTCTTGGCACTCGCTAAAACCAAGTTATATCCCAAACAAATTGCAAAACCACATGTGGATTTCCTATCGTCTAGGCACCCGGCCCAGTCCGCATCTGCCAAGGCGTTTATCCTTAGTGAGCTGTCTCTTGTGAAACGAATGCCCAGATTTAGTATTCCCTTTATGTACCTCAGTATGCGCTTAACCATGACCATATGCGCTATTGTGGTGCAGTGAAGGAATTGACAAGCCCTGTTTACTGCAAAGACAATGTCGAGCCTGATAGGGGTAAGATATTGCAGGACCCCAACAATGCTCTTATACCTAGTAGATTCTTTATCATCGAGGGGATCTCCTTCAAAGGTTGAGATCTTCTCAGTTGTAGCTAGCGGCATACTGATCGGTTTGCAAAGTTCCATGCCTGCCTTCTTCAGTACTTTGCTTGCATATTTCTTTTGAGTCAGCAGAATCCCTTCTTGTATCTGTTCCACTTCGCTTCCTAAAAAATAATGGAGCAGACCCAGGTCTTTGAGGGCGAAATCTTTCTTGAGATCGGTCAGGAGAGCCTCAACAGCCTGCTCAGAGGAGCTTACAACAACTATGTCATCCACATAGATCCATAAATATATGATAATCTCACCTTTCTTATAAATAAAAAGTGATGTGCCTCCTTTGGAGGAATCAAATCCTAGCCGAGTTAACTTGTAGCTTAATTTTTAGTACCAAGCTCGTGGTGCTTGCTTTAGCCCATAAAGTGCTTTTATCTAGCTTGCAAACATGATTAGGCCATTGTTTATTCTCATACCCAGGTGGTTGTACCATATAGACTTCCTCTTCTAAGTCCCCATGCAAAAACACATTTTGTACGTCAAGTTGCCTTATGCACCACTGTTTTGAGACAACTATTGATAAAATAATTCTAATTGTGACTGCTTTAATGGCAGGACTAAAAGTATCCTCATAGTCGATGCCATACCTTTGCCTGAACCCTTTTGCAACTAGACGGCCTTTGTACCTGTCAATTGAACCACCTGCTCGTCCCTTGATCTTGTATACCCACTTAGAATCAATGATATTACTTGCTTTTTCTCTTGGAACGAGATGCCATGTTTGGTTTCTTTCAAGAGCTTGATACTCACTATACATTGCCTTCCTCCAGTTTTCATCCTCTAATGCTTGTTGTAGACTCTCCGATTCTCCTGTTGCAGTTAGTCGACACACAAAATCATTTCCAAATTTCTTAGGTTTGAGAATATTATTCTGAGACCTAGTTCTGCGCCGCGCAGGAGGACTCTCAAAAATGTTGGTCCATAGATCCACTTGGTGCAGTTGATCCAGAGCTGCCCCTGGCCACATGCGATCATGGTGTCTCGTGTGCTGCTCGGACTGGATCTGGAGAAACCACAGAAGATCCGCTCGAATCAACGTGGTGTTGCGATCAGATGATGCGCAGAGGAGTCCTCTGCCTCGGGAAGACCCATGCCAGGTGCGCTTGCCTCAGGGAAGTTTGTGTTGGGCACTTGATCCAAGGTGCTTGTATCGGATCGGTACTGATCAGGTGCACGATTCAAGGCAGATCACTGTCCTACCTCCCTTTGCAATGATTGCTGCTGCAGCACATCTTCTCCGGTATTTGCACCTGGATTGGTTGTGGCATGCTGATCTGTGAAAACTCCTGCATACAGTGACTGCAACTTCCATTGTTTTGGTTAGTAAGCTCAAATGAATCTGCATGATCAGGAGAATTAACCTATTGATTTTCTAATAAAACCCCTATCGATGGGAGCAACGTTGGATGAAGGAGGGATATCTCAGATCGAAGACGGGCTACTGCGTTCGAGTGAAGTTTTTGGAAGGGAAAATTTTCCTCATCAAAGTCCACATCCCTAGAGATGTAAACTCAGTCACTGTTGACCTCAAGGCACTTGTATCCTTTGTGATGCATGCTATATGCCAAAAATACGCACTGTTTCGACCGAAAGGATAATTTATGAGAATTGTAAGGTCTTAGATTGGGCCAACAGGCACATCCAAATACTCTAAGTTGGGAATAGTCTGATTTTGTGCCAAATAACTTTTCTACAGGCGTCTTATAGCTAATGACCCGAGATGGTGTTCTATTTATGAGGTACGCGGTTGTGGAAAAAGCCACATCCCAAAACTTGAGTGGCATGGATGCATGAGCTAAAAGTGTGTGACCAACATCAACAATATGCCTATGTTTTCGCTCGGCCGCCCCGTTTTGTTGATGTGTGTGACGACAAGAAACTCTATGTGAGATTCCTATTTGAGTAAAAAAATGAATCAAGTTTTTGATATTCACCGCCCCCCCAGTCAGTTTGCATCGAAAGAATCTTTCTCCCAAATAACCTTTCAACAAGAGCCTGGAATATATGGAATTTATGAAAAACCTCAGATTTGTCCTTGAGAGGATATAACTATGTGAACTTGTTGAAATCGTCAATGGAGCTAACATAAAAATTTTGTCTTCCAATAGAAGTGTGTGCTGGACCCCAAACATCTGAATAAATAAGTTGCAAAGGAAATTGAGACATGCTAACTGAACTAGGGAAGGGTAATTGGTGGCTCTTGCCTTGTTGGCAAGCACCGCACACAGAGTTTTTATTTGAATCTAAAGAACAAGGGAGACTATTATCGCTCACAACCTTATTGACTATTGTTATGGCAGGGTGGCCGAGCCTATTATGCCATTTACCAACGGACGACTTGATGGACACAAGTGCACACTTCTCTGGACTTTGCTGCTAGGATGGACAGGGGTAGAGACTCTTATCACATTTGTCTTGCAGGAGGGTTTTCCTCGTAGCTAGGTCCTTCACCAAGAAAAAGTCAGAATGATATTCAAGATAAATAGGATTATCAGAGGTGAGTTTGTGGATTGATATGATATTCTTTGTGGTAGATGGAACATGAAGAATATTTTTCAAAGAAATAGATCCGGCAGGGTTTTTAGAGTAAACTACCAACAGATGTAATTCCCATACCTGATCCATTCGCAGTGTGCACCTTCTCATGACAATTGTAATTTTCCTTGGTTGTCAACTTGTCGAATTCTCCAGCTATGCGATATGTGGCACCCGTGTCGGTATACCAAATTGTGTCCACACATATGACATTGCAGTGTGATTAGCAGACTTCTCTTCAAGTTTAAAATCTTAATCAATCCTCTTGTAACACATGTGGCAGTGTGTCCTATCTTTCCATAGATCTGACACATTTGTTTGTTCTCTTGAGCACCTCGGCCTCTTCCTCTTGTACCACCACGACCTCCTCTTCCTCTGCCACGATAACCACCACGTGCTGCACTGTTCGCACTCATGTAGTGCTGACTTGCATTTTGTCTCTGAAGTCTACACTCTGTACTTATGTTTTCCACTAGGGAGTTGTACTCCGCGTCAAGGTCAGCCAAAATATATGCAATGACGTCTTCATCTTCCACTCTTTTCCCCGCTGCAGCCATCTCATCCGCATACTCTTTCATTTTGCTGAAGTATGCGGCAACAAACAAGTCACCCTTACGAGTGCTTGAGAGCTTGGACCGAAGATGCATGATCCTTGCTCGGGACTGAGAGGTGAAGCTCTCTTATATTGCCTTCCATACGTCTGCCGACGTAGAAAACATGGCTACTTGTCCAAGAATCTCTTTCGGCAGTGTGGACGTTCAAGTAACTGAGTAGTTGTTGATCATGGTCTACCCAGTTCAAGAACTCCAGGTTCACTACCCTTTCGGTGGTCTTGTCTAGTTTCTCCATCATGATAAACTCGTTTGGCTTCTTGTTGGATCCATCAAGGAAACCAAAAAGCTGGGCGCCGCGTACGGCTGGCAGAACTTGCGCACGCCAAAGGAGAAAGTTCTCCCGGGTAAGCTTCTCAACCGGATGGTTGAGAGTTTTGAAGCTTGTTGACGAGGAAGAAGAACCGGCCATGGTCCTTGTAGATGAATCTTCCGATTCAGAGACTCGGCGATAACTCTCTGGCTCTGGTTACCATGTAAGCGTGGGTGAAACTGCCTTAGTGGCCTTGCCCGACAGCCTGCGTGTTGATTTAAATAGAAGAGTACATGTAGTGGTAGATTTGATTGTTACAATGCTCCAAGGCAATCAACCAGAATCTGAACAAAGGAAGAAACAAACTAATGTCTATCCAATTACAATCAATAGATATCAATCCTTTCTAAACTAACTTGATCCCTTTCTAAACTAACTTGATCTTTAGGATCAACCGAAGGCTCCGTTAGTCGTGTACTGCAAGGAAGCTGTCGTGTACACATCTGCTAACAGTAAGTATGTTTGACCCACTACGCTTCGCATCCAAGACCGGTTTAAGTTTAACACCGACAGCGATGTTTTAGTTGAACTTTAAAGAAAACGGATGAATTTGTGTTTCGCATGTCTTATTTCTATAGCATCTGCTATAAAAAATCAGTAGCACTGTGTTACGGTCGTTCTCTCGCTGGCTCTGGTAAGGAAGAGGACAAGATGTGCTCTCGGTGGCAGCGAGATCTGGATGCAGAGGGGATGGGGATAAGGACTGACCCAATAAGCTTGCAGGATTTAAGAGTATCGTTGTTTCTGGTACTCTCTTCTTTCTTAAAAGATTGTCACTTTTAGTTTAAAAATAGACTAAATGTGACAATCTTTTGAGAAAGGATGGAGTATTTTTTATGCTTAACAAATAAAGTAGTTATGGTAATATGGGCAGCGACTAGAATAATCTGAAATATGATACAATCGTGCAATCAACTATTCTTAACTATTAGATCTGCATTATACGGTTGTTCAAATTTTTTTTTACTTAATCTCCTACTCAGATGGAGGAGGTTAAGTAAAAAAAAATAAACAACCGTAAGATACAGATCCAATGGTTAGAAATAGTTGATTGTACGATTACACTATATCTCATATTACATACGTGAAGTTGCATGTCCTGATTGGAAAACTTGAAGCTTTTGTCCTGATCAGCGGCCGCTCTTGGGTGACTAATCGATCACAAGAATTGGATGTTTGGAAACAGAGGTAAAATTTCAGTAACTATGTTTCTTAACAAGATCTGATTCTGAACTGGACAATATACCTCGAGTGTGTCAGACAACAGTGTTGGGTTGGAGTAAGGCTATCCGCACTCGTCTACTTTATACTTACTCTAAAGTCTAATCGTATTCTATATTCTCTCTATATTCACTCTGTATACCTATTCTAAAATTTCCAGTAAACTTTCTAGTAGGCTTTACAGCGTACTACTGCGGACAGTCTAACACTCAAAGTCAACAAATAACATATTTTATATTTCCAAATATTGGAAACAAAGGCACCAACCGTTGGATTGGGAACCACGCCACTCATAGGTGATGAGGGTCGCATGCTTCTCGCGCAAGATAAATACCAATCACCTACCCCTAATGCAAGCATTTGCCTTTTCCTTCGAAGATGACGGGTTCTAAAGTATATCATGCGACTTGCAATACACGTCAGGAGCTTTTGACTGAAAATTCGAGGGAGCCAGAACAAAAAGAGCAGTGCCGATGTTTAACCAGAGCATTCACCGTCAGCCAACGCCTCCTTATGTACATATACCGCTCCTCGCTTCAGCCAACAAGAGCAGGACAAAAACTAGAGGACTATCAATAGCAAGCAACATAATATAAAGTTCAAACCTGTATATACACGCAGCTAGCTGAATCGCTGATACAGGAATCTTGCTACATGGAAATGGCTGGGGGTGAGCTGAAGCTGCTAGGCACATGGGCGAGTGTGTGGGTTTGCAGAGTGAGAATTACTCTCCACCTCAAGGGCCTGACCTATGAATACGTTGAGGAGGACCTCGACAACAAGAGCGACCTCCTCCTCACGTCCAACCCCATGCACAAGAAGGTGCCCGTGCTCATCCACAACGGCAAGCCCATCTGCGAATCGCAGATTATCGTGCAATACCTTGACGAGGCCTTCCCTGGCTCCGGCCCCTCTCTCCTCCGACTCCGAGACGACCCTCACCAACGCGCCATTGAACGCTTCTGGGCTGCCTTCATCGACGACAAGGTTTTGTTTCTTACACTTATCTGCACGCATCAATTAAGGCAACTTTAGTAACATTTATGGGTGTGTCTAAATTTCAAGTGTCTGAAATTTGAAAAAAAAAATCAGTCAAAGTGTAATTAACAACTAATGACTATCATTAACAACTAATCATTGTAATAAACTCATTAATTATATTTTGTTTGACTATTATTTGGTCTATCAATATTTTACAACTAACATAATCCTTACAAATTAAAAAAAAAAAGACTAAATAGACCCGCTTCTGCTCTCGCCTGGAATCTGAGCAGATATCAGGCGCCTGGCAGATAGTTTCGGAACATTTATATGCATGGACATATATGTCTAATTAACCGATCGGCACGGTGATGCTGATGATGCTTACTGTCTACGTTCATGTTTATGCAGCTGGTGGTGCCATGGGTACAGGCGTTCAAGGCCAAGACGGAGGAGGAGAAGGCAGAAGGAACGAAGCTGATGCTCGCGGCTGTGGATGCGCTGGAGGGGGCCCTGAGAGAACGCTCCAAAGGGAAGCCCTTCTTTAGCGGCGACAACGTGGGTTACCTGGACATCATCCTCGGCGGCCTCCTTTCGTGGCTGCACGGAACCGAGGCACTCTGCGGTGCCGAGGTCTTTGATACCACCAGGACCCCACTCCTGTTGGCGTGGGCTGAACGCTTCGGCGCGCTGGACGCTGCCAGGGAGGTTCTGCCGGACGTCCGCAGGGTGGTCGAGTTCGCGAAGATAAGGCGTGCAGAGCAGGCAGCTGCTGAGGCTGCGGCTGCTGCTAAGAACTAAAGTCAGCACGGCGTCATCAGCGCCGTAAAGGGTTGGAGAAAATAATGTGGGTGTTAAATACTCCTTGGTGATTATCCTAGTTCACCTGTTTCATATGTTGATTATATATAGAATAAAACAAGTCCCGGTTTGGGTTGTGCGTCCACTTTTTTTTAACAAAAGAAGTCCTGGTTTGTGTTGGGCGCCTACTTGAATCGCATTCTTGTATTCTGTTACCTATAAGAACAAAAAAGAAAAGATCAATTTTATATTATGAAGAAAGTATAGATATCTAAATTTCTGTGAACTGGAACCTATAGGTGCATCCTACTACTATATTTATGTCGAATATGTGTATAAAAGTTTGTTATAAGTTAGATTTGAGTTGTATTTACGTAGTTATTAGGAATATAGGGCACCATCATTGTAACCGCACAGGACGACATTTGTCGTAGGCAAAACAAGGGCCGGCGGCCAGGCTGTGTGCCCGTGACCCCTAGAGATATGGTTGTGACGGTAGATGAAAGAAGATCGTGCCGTGTGGGCAGGATCGAGGAGCAGGAAAGAACTATACTCTCTCCATCCATATAAAATATTGATTTGTAGTTCATTTATAAACTATAAAATGACAAGCTTTTGAGAACGGAGTAGATGTTTTTTGTTTATTTAAGTACTCGAGTATGGAGCAACTGAAGTATTACTCTCTCTATCTTAAATTACTTGTTACGTCGTAGTTTATTTTTTAACTAGAGAGTAAAACTAAATTGAAATGAAAAGAGTATCATTTAGCAGCATGGAGCGAGAACCCCTTTCAGAAATAGCGGCTCGACCTGAGTTATTTTTTCATGCCAATAAAAAAATAAGGGGTAGGTGCCGAGTTGAAATTTTAACCTAGCATGAAGAAAAGAAATAGAATAAAGACATGTGAGATCGTGTAAGTCTAAAGCTAGCTCGGATAAGATCGGATCGGATCGAACACACCTTGCTGGAAACTACTCACTTCGCGCAGAAATGGAAGAGGGAGGAGCCTTCTCCGTTGGTGGAGACGAGCTGACGCTGCTGGGCGCGTGGCCTAGCCCGTTCGTGATCAGGGCTCGCATCGCGCTCAACCTCAAGGGCCTCGCCTACCGCTACGCCGAGGAGGAGGACCTCTTCGGCAACAAGAGCGACCTCCTCTTCCGCTCCAACCCGGTGCACAAGAAGGTGCCCGTGCTCATCCACGACGGCAAGCCCGTCTGTGAGTCACGGAACATCGTCGAGTATCTCGATGAGTACTTCCAGGACAGCGGTCCGCGCTTCTTCCCCGTCGACCCGTACGAGCGCGCCGTGGCTCGCTTCTGGGCCGCCTACGTCGACGACAAGGTACAGATTTCTGTACTACATGCATCCCAACCATTAATCTGACCTGCACAGCAGAGACGTACGACCGTGACGATCAACTCACAGCTGACGCGCGTGCTCTGCAGTTGCTGAACGCATGGATACCCGTGTACAGTGGCAGGACGAGGGAGGACAGGGCGGACGCGGCTAGGCAGGTCGTCGCTGTCCTGGAGCCATTCGAGCAGGCGCTCAAGGGAGATTGCTCCTCCAAGGGAAAGCCGTTCTTCGGCGGGGACGGTGTCGGGCTTGTGGACGTCGTGCTTGGCGGCTTCCTCGGCTGGCTGTGCGCGTCCGAGGCGATGTGCGGCGTGAAGACCATCGACCACGCCAGGCTGCCGCTACTGGCGGCGTGGGCGGAGCGGTTAGGCGCCATGGACGGCGTCAAGGAGGTGATACCGGACGTTCAGAGGCTAGTTGAGTACAACAAGATGAGGCGGGCTCGCCTTGGGCTCCCCTAGCTGCTGGCATGCGCCACCCTGCTACAGCGCCGCCGCTCCCGATTCCGGATCAGCATCAAGCAAGGATGAGCAGCATGCAACAGGGCTGACATTCCCACAGTCCTATGAAACTAGACGCCTTTTCTTTTGTACCAAGTTACATTTTAAAAAAAAAAACGTGTACTAAGTTACATATCTGCCTTAATTTGCGTACACGATCGAAGCATTACCGAAGGATTTTTGGCACAGCCACAACCACCCACTTGCTATCGCCAGCGTCAGTAGCATCAGTCGAAAAATGTCTCGCTATGGTGTATTGGTTTGTATCTCTACAGTTTCTGCTATATTATTCAATTTCAGCATGTTCTTCAGTGGAATCAAGAGTAAGGTGCTACTTGCTTTAGATTTTTTTTATTTGTCACTGTTTTGTTTATTCTTTGAACTAGTTGGGAACAAATAAAAAGATTTTGAAGGAATATATCTGTACTGATTTGGTGTGTGTGGAGTGTGGTAGTTCAGTACTGAAGTTCTAGCTTTTACAGGTATAGATTCTATATTGGTTCCAAAAACAAAAGGTACAGCGGGCGAATTGTCATGTTCCTTGTGGACTGATAACTTTTATTTTGGATAATGGAATATAACGGTCACTTGGTTGACTAATATGCTTCACGCTGATTCCCGCGTGAAACCAGCGAAGTTGCACCAATCACTACTCCCACCGGCTCCACCCAGATAATCAAGAGAATCCATTCTCATTTTTGCTTCTCTCTCCGTCCCTAATACATAATCCAAATAGTTGCACCAATCACTTACGAATATTTGAGAACGAACGAATCACTAAAAAGGGCAATTTGATCTAGACCCGTTGTTTCGTAGCTCCCCTATCCATACTCTCCCAGCCGGTGAATCTACACCAATAAATATGGGTGCATTCCGTAGCCTGCGGTCCACCATCCTGCATCACGGGTCTGCACGAGCTGAGCTAGGCCAGCAGTTATTGGGTTGTGTAATCATTGATCGGCCGAGGCTGCATACGAGATGGGCTACAACCAATCAGCCTAATAAATTATCACAGCGGGTGCCGAAAAGTTTTCTGCTTGAGCCAGACCATTTAAAAACGCCTGATTTCGGCCCTTTTGCACCGTAGGTGCTGGCCCAGCTGCATCTATTACCTAGTACTAGTTTTTTAAGCAATGCCTAAAATGCAATATGATTTATAGTGCAATCATGCAATTATCGATTATTAATCAATAGATGTACATTCTAGGGTGGTTGCATTTTTATATTTAACTTCCTTCATATGTGTTTCTCACGTGGAATGAGTTAATATTAAATTTGAGTGTTGATGCTTAGGTTACTAATTAGTGATTAGGGTTGTTCCAGTCTAATCGGATGAAGACACCAGAGGAGGAAGAACTGCACCTGTAATAATACCTTGTTGTGTAGATGAAGAAGGCGCAGCCATGGTGATGAAGGGGAGGCAGCCGACAGCAGAGCAGTGCCGGTGGCGGGGAGGACTTTCCCTAACCTTGCTCCTCGTTGCCGATCGGTAGCACGCACGTAGGATTTTCTGGTGATTGGATCAATCCCATCTAATATGGGTTGCCCTCTTATTTATAGGTGAGGAGCCGGCTGAGGGGTCACCCCAACAGATTCTGTTGAGATTTTGGGTGTCCCGATCAACACCGTGAGGAAGAGAGATTGAGTCGGTTACTGACTCCTATTTAATCCCGATGGTCATCTTATTTTATTCTATCATTCTCCCTCTTGACCACGAGTCGCATAAGCTGATTGTATAAGCACATAAACTTTTGACATTATTTCCTCATGCTCGACATAAAGGGAACGGCGCATCAAAGCAACCAGTTACGTATTGCTTGACTCGACGACCACATTATATCTCACACTTTAGAAATATATCTTAAACTGAGTTTGGCCCCTAAATATCCAGGAGATCATAGGTTCTTCCTTAGACCCATACGTGTTATGTGTTCTCCGAACACATTGGATGGAAGTTCATTTGTATGCGGTACCGCGAGGATTCGCATGAATCTGATTGCTCAATTATCAATGCCTAGTATGTTCCTGAATTTACTTCTTTTGCAACACACAACTGACGTCAATGTGTTTGGCGGCACAATTGACTTGTTGCCTCAAAAGTACATAATCTTAGGTGGTTCTACGCTGTCAACCACACTTAGCTCAGGTTTTCATATGGTGTCTGCTCAGTGGCCTCATCACTAATTTAGTATACACCATTCACGATGCAGTGACTTTAGGTTTGGAGCTAGTTCCTCAACTAAGCTCCTACTGCGAGTGTTATTTTACTAATGAGGATTTTACTACACATCTCACAAAAACTTAGTTTTAATGATCTATGGCTCATTACAATATTAATCTTATCATGAGACCTTTATTACTTGCATAACTGTAAGTTAAATCTTATTTCCATTCTAAAACTTGGATTGGACTAACTTTTGCCAAAATAACCCAGTTACTTAGTCTATGTCAAGGTGACTAATTATTTGAGATACTTAAAAACTTCTGGCAGTAGAAGTCCTTGGAACCGTATTTTTTTTGAACGTTCTCTAATTGGCTCCAATACTAATTAATCATGACTTTTCTAAGCAGACTATTTATATGCATAAATGTCATTCTTTGCAAGTACAACTTAAGTATGCCTTACGAGCTTAATGCCCCTTAACATCAAAATCGGAGAACAAAAACTGAATAGTAAATCAACATGATTATTTGTCAGTAACATGTCATTTACAAAGTACGAAGCTAAATTCTCCTCCTTGCTTGTGATAACCCAAACTTACTGATTGACTTATTGAACATGAGATACTAATTGCCAACAAAGCCTTATTCAGTTCATGAATAAAATGAATTGTCTTAACTTGTATCTCTTTGTTCCTTATGCTTAATGACAACACATTTCAGTTGTGTCACATAGACGTTCTTATATGGATCCCATTTAAGAAGCATCATTATTACATTCGTACGATGTAATACTAAACCATAATGTGTTACTAACATCTAATCGGTTCTGAACGAATCGGTAATTGAGACATTATGAGAACAAATTAATGTACTCAATGTCTCCTTAACGAAAATGACTTTTCCCTCCAGAGTCACGCTTAATCATGTGGACCTATTACGATATACTATTTCGGCTCTTTTAGGACTGTCGACTAAGTACAATCTTTGGTAGCTTATTTCAAATGAGGCAAGATCACCCTTCATTTAAATACGGATCTTATTACGAGACACATTATTTACTAATCGAGGCGATTGTTGCAATTCATCTTTAGCGGCAACTAATAATAAGCTAATTGAAGTTGCTTTTGTGAGATAGAAGTCTTACTATATATGCCAATGAAGAACTAACAAAAGGTGTTGAGGCAACGGTATTGTCTCAACAACAGCAGATATCGTGATGAACGATTCTTGAATCATGAAAGTGAGTGCATGCACCCGCTTCTCCTCATAATCGTCATCTCAGATTACCTTACTCCCCCTGATTCTAGCATATATTGCTTCCATTGATCTAAGTGTCGGTAAACACGGTGGAAACAATGCCAGCTTACTGAATTGCCAACGAGATGGCTACATCCTAATGTTTGGGCTAATCAACTTAACGATGACCTCATATAAAATATTAATGAGGGTTTATGTCTTGTCCTTATCTAATATGGTGTTTTTAGGTACCAACTATTTACATTTTCGACGTAGCATTTGAATAGAGGTTTTTAAGCCTTGACTCATTAGCTAATCGACTAAGTTAAAGGATGACACGTATTTCTAATTCAATAAGGGGTATATCGATCGTAATACTCCTGTCGAAGTGTTAATGCGACACTTCCCCTGGATCTGCTAAGAGCAGTCCGCGGAGGTTCTTTGTTCGGTCGGGCTTAGGCCTCAATCAAGTGTTCTAGCGGAAGAGAGTATGACACGGTAGTTTTACGTGGTTCGAGCCGCAAGGAGCATAACATTCTACTCCACGGAGGGTGGTATTGCTAGTATGTTTGTATGCGTGTGTGATGTTTTGGTCCTTTGTAATGGTGGCGGTCCGGGCCTTTTATAGACAAGGACAGACGCCTTACAAGTTGGATCCCAGAGCCCATCAGGTGGTCCCGGGGCGATCTTATCCTAAATATCTATGGCTTCTCGCGTAAGCTTGCTCTGACCGAGGTAGTGAAGACTCGCAGTCTTGCCTCCTCTCTTGTCAGTAGCCCACGCGCCATTGCTGACGATGGCAGAAGGTGTCCTGTCGGCCTGTCTTGTTGCGGCAAGCTACCCACTTGGCCAAGTGGGATACGCATGCGGCGTCTTCACTGTGATGTGATTGGTCGGAGCGGTATCTGATATTAGGCGTGCATCGTGCCATGCGTCTGGGGAAGCTACGTATCTTCAATCCTTGACAGGAACAAGGCACATCGCCCTCTTAACTCTCGCGTCCCTTCGTCGAGGGCAAGTGGCTGGAATATGTGTCAGCTCGGGAGCTCACCTTTGCGGAGGAGGTTAGGTCCTGCCTTGTGGACCACGTGGCAGCTCAGGAGCTCATCTCTACGGAGGAAGTTAGGTCCCGTCCTGCTGGACACGTGGCGGTGTTGGGATCTCACCTCCGTAGAGGAGGTTAGGTCCCACCTTGCGGGACACATGGCAGTGCCAGAGCCTGCCCATATGGGAGGTGGCCCGTCTAATGTCTTGGTCCACGCGGCAGCTCTGGAGCCCTGTCTCACGGGGAGGGGGGATCCTTACCTGCTGGACACGTGGTTACCTGGAGGCTCGTCTCCAAAGAGGGTGTTGAGCTTCTCCTTCGAGGCTTCTTGCGGGTACCCTGGACCACCCATCTGAGGTTGATGGGTCTGGGTCTCTTGAACACGTGGTGTCCTCGGACCCCGCCTCTACTGGGAGGCAGAGTACCTATGTGGCTCTAGCTTGTGCGCGAGGGTACCCGGTATATTGGGTATCGACAGTGGCCCCTGGGTCCACCTTGGGGGGAGGCGACAAGCCCGAGGGTGGAGCCTTATCCTGCTTTCCCGCGCGGTCTTTTAATTTTGTCTTGATCAGCCGAAGGATCTTTGTGTCCATGCGTCCCTCTTTGGTTGAGGGGTCATGGCAAAAGGATCTTTGCTTGCTGCAAGATTATTACGATAGTTCCCAATCCGGTTGCTGCTCTTCTACTGCTTTCACTTCTATCTTTATGGGAACCGTTGTGTTGCCTTTTTAGGCGGATAAATGCCTAGGCTAGTTTCTCTAACGGGGGACCTAGGCCCGCTTGTCATGGATGTTAGGCCATGAGTCGCTGATTCCGAGCCCGCCCAAATTTGCAAGGTGCGCTCAAACGCCGATAGGGTGCTTTAAAAGGATACCTCTGTGGGTAATGGTGGTTCCTCTCTTACGCACACCCCTAGCATTCGAGCCTTCAACTTCCTTCTTGAGCACCCAC
This sequence comes from Tuctoria greenei, assembly GCA_036927565.1. Lineage (NCBI taxonomy): Eukaryota > Viridiplantae > Streptophyta > Magnoliopsida > Poales > Poaceae > Tuctoria > Tuctoria greenei. Next base: position 193,460,859 of record JAYESD010000007.1, on the reverse strand, counting down.
TCCTTCCTCAGCTTCGAGGTTCTTGACTCCTGCTCCAATGGACTCAGCCTTGCCTCCTTCTCAGATGGAGGATGTCTCATCTGTGCGGCGGCTTTTTGGATGGAAGGACGAGGAGCGGCGGGATTTGATCTGTCCCGGCTCCTTACCTCTAGAGTTGGAGGCGGGAGATATCGTCTTCTTACAGGCGTACGCATACTCCGGGTTTGTCCCTCCCGTTTCCTCCTTCCTAGTGACGCTTCTGGAGGTTATAGGGCTCCAGCTTCATTACCTGTCGTCGAACTCTCTGGTGGTGGTGGCGGTGTTCTCGCATCTCTGCGAGATATTCATAGGGGTGCATCTGAGTGTGTCGGTGTTCCAGCAGTTCTTCGTGCTGAGAAGGACCGGGAAGAAGAACAAGGTGGAATTCCTCACCGACTACTACTTCCAGTGTCAGGCGCACAACCCCTCCAAGTACATTACTCCGCTCTCCTCGGTGAAGTAGCCTGGCTAGAGGAGCGACTTTGTGATCGTACGCACCGACGCCCACGATCGCATGGTCTTGCCTACCGGCTGGCCGGCGGTCAGGAAGGCGGCCTGGGAGGAATGCCCGGAGCTGAGGGTGGTGTACACTCTGGTGATGGAGAGTATATGATTCCTGGCGGACCACGGCCTGTCGGAGCTGGTAGTGATGGCGGACTTCGTTCATCATCGTATGGCCCCCCTCCAGCGCTATTGCCGCCCTGCATGGCTCTACTTCAGGCTCCAAGATGGCACCAGGTTGTTGAGGGGTCGCAACACGGAGACGAACCATCAAGAGGTGTTCGACATAATGTCCAAGGCGTGCGATGATCCATTATTGCCAGATGTCTTCAACCTTCCGTGGGCTTGCCTACCGTTTTTCATGGATCGGGACCTTCACACGAAGGTTCTGAAGGAGATGATCAACCTGGACGCGATCGGTCTTGCGCCGCGGCGGGTTGGTGATGCGAGCCAGGGCCTGGCCAATGTCTACTCTCCACAGGAGTTCGCATCTTCTTCAGGCTCTGAAGCTTCCAGGGCGGAGGAGGCACCCACTGTCGGAGGGAAATACAAGGCGCTGGTCCCTGACGCAAGTAACGGGAAGGCACCAGTTCCTGACACAAGCAAGGGGAAGGCCCTGGTGGTCGAGGTCGTGAAGGAGAAACGCCCTCGGTCGCCACCAAGGGCGCCGCCACAGGTGGCCTTCGCTCGAAGTCAACATCTCTCGGCGCGCCCCTCTTCAGTATTGGGCGTCGGCGGTTCTTTAGGGGAAGGCTCGGTCTGTCAAGCGACGGCTCCTCCGATGTCAGCGGTTGACACATCATCCAGCATTCCTGTCGTCAGCGCAGTCTAGGGTGCCACAGCGGGCTCCGGGAGCGTCACACCTACCGAGCCTCAGGCCAAAAGGCCTCAAGCTGACGTCGTCGGTAGCTCGGGAGGAGGCTGCGGGAGTGGCTCCATCAGAGTGGGTGGACACACACCGCATAGAGTGGCGGCATCGCTGGTGGTTTTGGCGGAGGACCAGCTTGGATGACTTCGCCTGTTACACCATCATCAGGGCCTGCGGCTTCAGGGTCGCCGAAAGTGGAGGCTCGCTGGAGCTTCCGGGGACATCGGTAAGGCATTCATACCAACGCTTGCTCTATTATCTTGCCTGCCTTTGTTGATTGGTCACGGCTTGATCTTGATTTGTAGAGCTACGTCAGCTGTTGTGATGCCCTTACCGCCGGGGGTAGTGCACCGGGGCGTTTTGAAGGCGGGCGAAGAGGTTGCGCCTGTGCCGGCGGGGCGACCCACCAAGCTTGTTCAGGGGAGCGCTGCTCCAGTGTCTTTGTCCGGTGTGGCTAGTGAAGCATCTCCTGCTATGTCTCCAGGTGTCACGCCGAAGGATCTTCTAGCGGTTGCGCCAAAGGCACCTCCGGCCGTTGCGCCAGCACACCTCCGACCGTCGCGCCAGAGGCAATGTTGGAGTCGACTCAAGGGCCTGAAGTCCTGGCCTCCACTGCTGCTGCTCTGGCGGGTGGCTCTTTGAGCGATGATGGCGCTGCTGCTTCGGGTGGCACGGCAACTCCTGATCAGTCTACGGGGGCAAGATCCCTAGTACTTGTGGCCTCGACTTCATATCTACGGGAGAAAGAGGTCCCCGAGATGATCGTCGGGCGACCTTCCGTAACTTCGGCGCAGCCAGAGCGCCTCTCTGACATCATGGACTTGACGTAGTCTAGCATCCTTCAAGTGCAAACCAACCTTCGCCGGGTGCAGGGGGCTCTCGCCATGGAGTGTGAGAAGCTGCGTGTCAAGGGTGAGCCCCTCCTAGGCTGGGTGGACCTTCTAAGGTCCAGGATTGCTGAGGCGAAGGCGAAGTACCAGAAGGAGAGCAAGGAGCTCGAGTTGAGGCACTGCTTGCTGAAGGCCACAGACGTCGTGTCCCAGAAGATTCTGGTCGACGCCAAGGTAGCCAACGACACGGCGGACGCCCTCCTGCGCGCCCTTGAAGAAGGTCGAGAGGCCCTGAGTCACCATGAAGCCGTTGTTGCCGAGAGGGAGGCTGCTGTCGCTGAACAAGAGGTGGCAGCCGATTGGGACAGGCTGCATTCCCGCCTCGAAGACCTTGAGCTTCGGGAGAGCAACTTGGCACGGGGTCGGGCGTAGCACTTAGCTGAACGTCAGAAACTCCTCCTGCATGATCTCAACGTCCAAGCCCATGAGCATACCACACAGCGCCGCACCCGGGAGCTTGATCTATGGGAGCGTCAGTTGGCTCAGCGTCTGAAAGAAGAGGGTAGGGCGGCGAAGGAGATGGTGGCATCCCATAACTTGGTGTCCTACCAGAGCATGTATCCCGATCTGCCACTGGAGCCAGTTTTTGAAGGCCCTATCAAGGAGCACAAGGCGACAACAGCAGCAGAGGTTAAGGATGCCGCCAAACATGTCGTAGCGCAATTCAGCCGAGGTTGAGAATGATAGCTCGTCTTTGTATCTGGGGTTCGTCCCCTTGTAAAAATTCCTTAATGAATCTGAATTTGTGCTTGACTTCTTGGCTTGTCTTTGTGCTTCTCAACTGTTGCTCTGAGTCCTTAGTTGCGTATGGGTTTGCACAACCTTTGTCGAGCCTGTTAGCTTTTGAGGGCCAACGGTTGCACAATTGATATGGCCAACGTGTTGTCCGTTGACTTTCTTCCTATGGAACCCCCTTAGAGGCCCCTTGGTCGATGTGGTTAGTTGGCTGGGCTCATCTACCACTTGATTGCAAGATGTCCTCGACGTGCCCCCAGCGGAGCAGGGGAGTTGGAGCGTCGGAGCGCCACCAGGTGCCAGAGCTGGATGCTTCGGCGTCGCCCACCGCCGTCGTGGAGACGTCGATGGCAGGCCCCCTGGGAGGTGCCGAAGCTAGATGCTCCGACATCGTGCACCATCATCATGGAGGCATCGACGGCAGGCCCCTTGGGAGGTGCTAGAGCTGTATTCTCCAGCGTCGCCCACCATCCTCATGAAGACGTTGACAGCAAGCCCCTTGGGAGGTGCCGGAGCTGGATGCTTCGGCGTCGCCCACCTACGTCGTGAAGACATTGACGGTCGGCCCCTAGTTTACAGGTTATCACAAGAGAACCCTGTTAGCAACAAAAGCGAGGTATGAGACTTTACTCATTTGTACGCGCTTGTTGATGTTGTTGATGCGTTGGGATGTTGACGGCAGACCCCTTGCAAGGTGTGGGAGCTGGATGCTCTAGCGTCGTCTGCCATCTTCATGGATACATTGACGGCAGGCCCCTTAGGAGGTGCTGTAGCTGGATTCTCCGGCGTCGCCCACCATCATCATGAAGACGTCAACAGTGGGCCCCTTGGGGGTTATCGGAGCTGGATGCTCTGACGTCGCCCACCATCGTCGCAAAGACATTGACGGCAGGCCCCTTGGGAGGTGCCAGAGTTGGATGCTCCAGTGTCGCCCACCTTCGTTGTGAAGACATCGACGGCAGACCCCTTGGGAGTTACTGGAGTTGGATGCTCTTGTGTCGCCCACCATCGTCATCAAGACATCGACGGCAGGCCCCTCGGGAGGTGCAGGAGTTGGATGCTCCAGCATCTTCCACCATCGTCGTGAAGACGTCGACGACAAACCCCTTGGGAGGTGCCGAAGCTGGATGCTCCGACGTCGTCCGCCATTGTCGTGGAGACGTCAACGGCAGACCCCTTGTGGGGTGACAGAGCTGGGTGCTCTGGCGTCGTCCGCCATCGTCGTGGAGACGTTGACGGCAGGCCCCTGGTTTACAAGTTATCACAAGAGAACCCTGTTAGCAACAAAAGCAAGGCAGAAAAGTTTACTCATTTGTCTACGCTTGCTGCTATCGTTGACGCACTGGGACGTTGACGGCAAGCCCCTTGCAAGGTGCCGGGGCTGGATGCTCCGGCGTCGTCTGCCATCTTCGTGGATACGTTGACAGCAGGCCCCTTGGGAGGTGTCGGAGTTGGATGCTTTGGTGTCACCCATCATCGTCGTGAAGACGTCGACGGCAGGCCCCTTGGGGGATGCCGGAGTTGGATGCTCTGGCGTCGCCCACCATCATCATGAAAACGTTGATGGTAGGCCCCTTGGGAGGTGTTGGAGATTGATGATGCGGCGTCGCCCACCTTCATCGTGAAGATGTTGACGGTGGGCCCCTTGGGAGGTGTCGGAGTTGGACGCTCCGACATCGCCCACCATCGTCATCAAGATGTCGACAGAAGGCCCCTTGGGAGGTGCTGGAGCTGGATGCTCCGGCGTCGTCTACCATCATCGTGAAAACGTCGAGGCAGGTCCCTTGGGAGGTGCCAGAGCTGTATGCTCTGGTGTCATCTGCCATCGTCGTGGAGACGTCAACGGTAGGCCCCTTGGGGGATGTCGGAGCTGGGTGCTTGGGCGTATTCCGCCATCGTTGTGGAGACGTAGACGGCAGGCCCCTGGTTTATAGGTTATCACAAGAGAACCCTGTTAGCAACAAAAGTGAGGCTGGAGAGTTTACTCATTTGTCCGCGCTTGTTGTTGTCGTTGACGCGCTGGGACGTGGACGGCAGGCCCCTTGCGAGGTGTCGGAGCTGGGTGTCATGCACATATGATAGAAAAAAGGTGTACTAGTCTGCTCGTTGGTTTACTCGTTCCTCTCCCTTAGCTTTGTCATGTGTTACTATCCTGGACCGATGCACGGGGCTTGGGTAATTCGATGCTTTGATGCTTTGGGGTTCGGCTCCCACCGTCCTCAGGGTGTGATCTTTCTAGCTCCATACTTGGTCGTAGCGCTGGGAGGCAGGGTGTGCATGCTTAGGGTGCGGGACCAGGCTAAAGTAGTTTACACTCCTTGGACCTCCTGCTCGGCACAGGCCTTTCATGGGAAGCCTTCTGGCACCATAGGACCCTAATGACGAGAGCAGCCGGAGGAACCCCTCATACACTGCAGGTACCTCAAGCGAACCCACCTGCATTAGGACCGCATGACTCCTGCATGGGTGAGTTACAAGGCGTACAACCATGCATATAAAGGTAATATGCGATAAACGAGTCTAGTATGGCATGTTCAAAAAATTAATGCGTAATTGAATGAACAATTTCTTTTAAGAAATCATTAAGTAAAATAGTGATTCCTTTTTATCGGAATTCATAGGGGGAGACAGGCTTTTACAAAAGTGGGCAACGGCTTGCTTTCGGATGATGAGGGAGGCAGGGTGTACAGGCTTAGAGTTCGGAACTAAGCTAAGCTGACTGCACACTCTGGACCTGACCCTCCCGGTGCTCAGTTGTCCTTAGTGCTGCTCCTAGGTCCTATGAAAACCTTTACACTGTCCTACTAAACTCAATATTTATAATAGGGGTGCCCAAAGCTCCAAAGGCAGCTGTCATGGTTGTGGTGCAACCTTGCTATCGACAGCTACTAGAGGGGCGATGAGCGAGTGTCCCTACTTCCTGCCCCTGTCGCCCGCCTTGCGAGTGGTCTGAGCAGTGCTGGGACTGAGCTCGGCAGCTTTGACGGGGGTCTGCCGGAGTTCTACATTCATGGCACAGTGGGTGCTCCGTGCTGACGTGAGCTCGGCGAAGGCTGACTTGATCCCGCGCCGCCCTAGGTGGGTGTCGGGCCTGCACCGAAGGGCTTGGAGCTGCTCCAAGGATAACACTGCAGCGGTGCAGTCTCCGCGGATCCTGAGGACGCCGGAGAGGGTTGGCATCTTGTGACACCCTCATTTTCATGCATCATGCCCTCAATACATTCATATACATGTTTAACTTTAAATCACATAAAGAGGAATAAGTTCAAAATTGATTTAGAACAAAATCGCACTTAAAATTCTGGAAAGTGCTTAATAGTCTGATTTTGGTACGGACTAGTCCGATTTCTCTCTGTCCTGGATCAGACTTGTCCGTTTTTGCTCCGGACTAGTCCATTTTTGCCTCTGGACACTTTCGAACTTGTACGGTCCTATTCAGACTAGTCCAGTGTTCCAAGAATCCTTGAAAATTTGCTAAGTCCCTGGACTTGTCCAGACTAGTCCGGTGTTCCAGCGGACTTGTCCGTTTTCCTCTCTGACTAAAGTCGGACTTGTCTGATTTTTTGCCAGAGTTGTCCGATTTCTCTCTGGACAACTTCGGACTAGTCCGGTCCTTTTTGTACTTGTCTGATGTTTCACGACTCCGAGTTGATCTTTTGTTTTACGACTTGTTTCTTGGGTTTCACATTAAGTGGTCCAAGGGACGTCGTGCCTAACTCTTTTAGAGCACATGTGGGACTCTAAACCATCCTCTACTCATCCCAAACTCGAAATCCATCTAACCCTAGACTCCACCTCTATATAAACAACCCCACCCCTTGGCTTGACATCTATTTGCCACTTTTCCACCCCACCCAAACCCTAGTTCGTGGAGAGCCACCATCAAGGAGGGAGGAGGAGATCCCAAGCAAGAAGAAGAAGAGGAGGAAATGAAAGAGGATCAAGATCTCTATCAAGTTTCGTTCTTCAACACCAATTCATCTCCAAGTTCATCACCAACCCTAGATCATCAAGATCCAAGTGTTACCTCCAAGATCCTTGATTCATTGGAGTTCTAAGCACATGGTATACCTTCTATTCTCATTTACTTACGTAAATTCAACCCCTAATCTCCAAATCCACGTCGATCTAGAAAACCCTAGTTCGCCAATTCTGCGCAGTGCGGACTTGTCTGGTCCCTAGCGGACTAGTGGTTAAATTGTGTCAAATTAATTCTAAAATTAGATCGAATCAATTCCAAACGTGTGTAAACTTGTTAAAAGCAATTAGAACTGGTAAGTTATCATTAAAAGCAACTCATTAACAAGTTTCATCTTGCATTTGCATTAATCATGCATGTCATGTCATATTGAGTAATATTTGCGCACTCTTTGATTGTGTTTCTTGTCTTGTATGTTTATTGTGTAGATTAGACGGATTTGCGCTAGAAAGTGCCGCGGAGGATCTTCAGCACCAAGAGTTTGAAGGCTTTGATCCTAATCAACCGCAAGAGCAAGGCAAGTGTCCTTGAAGCATATTTATCCAATTTTTGAAATAAATGTTTTGTTTGCAAAACTGCATGCTGTGTCAATTTGATGGGAAATCCTATGGTAGGAAGTTACTAGATTTGTTTAACCACACTTGTCACCTGGAATTATGGTAGAGAGTCCGGATGAGCTTTTTACCTTTTTGCTTCGCTTAATTATTTGGGATGGGAAAACAACACTAAACATTTAATTATGTATTAATGATATTCTGGTTAATGTGAATTGGTTAATATGATATGGTAATGGGTGATCTAAGCAAGTCTGGTATTTGGACGGGTTGGATGTTACGGTGGTTTGCTTGCTTTAGATCTAAGGACCGGTTCATGCGAGAATAAGTCAGGACTACAGTGCCACCACGAGGCCAAGTATGGGTGCGGCGTAGCTGATTAATTAGGGCTTTGCTAGTGTTATTTGGACCATTAAGGATGCTCGGGGAAGGGGTAGTCGGATTGGGTTTGTTGATGATTGGTGGGACTACCCTGAGATCTGAATGGCTTAATACGGGGCCCTTGGTTGAAGATGTGCTTAGTTGGAGGCATCACCACCGTTGAAACCTCAGTGGAGTCTAAATAGGCTAGTAATCCTTTTGTAAAGGCTATTTTGTGATCTCTTGGCCGCACACCAATGGAAGTGTGAGACGGCATAATAGAGGTTCTAGTCATCGAAAGGTGATGAAATCACAAACACGTGGGTAAAGTGGTACAACCTCTGCAGAGTGTGTCTAAAAACTATCATGATAGCCGTGCTCCCGGTTATGAGCACCTGGACAACTTCCATGATTAGAGGGAAATTGGGATTTTGTTATGGTTATGGATGGTTATGAATTAAATTCTGGTGTTGAATATGGATGCTGGTATATGATGATGGATATGGAATATGGACTGGTATTATGATAACTACATGTCTTATGATGGGTTTATTTCATATACACATCATATTGCTTTTCAAATGTTTTAATGTACTTTTTAGCAGTTAGCCATTATTATATCATCATTTGTATCAGCTACATGTCATACTTTCCACACTTGCTGAGTATGACATGTACTCACCCTTGCAATCCCCCTCCCAATAGTTGCAGGTCAGCTTTGGGAGTATAACAATGATAATGCGGACTTATAGGTCATGTCTACTGTCAGCTTTGCCTGTGGTGTTGATTGGTGTTGCGCTATACCCTATTGCTTATGCTGCCTAGCTGTTTAGTTTGCTTAATTAGTTTATTTTCGCTGCATTAGTTGAATTTGTCATTAATAATCATTAGAGTTTGTATTTGAGAATATTCTGAATTTTTAATAAAAGTGGTTAATTAATCTTGTTCCGTGGTAATTTTCTGTATATCCTTTTGTGAATGCACTCGTGTATGTGTGTTGAACGTCCTGGGCACACATATGCGTTCACTTGGTTCATTTTTGGAACCGGGTGTCACAAATTGGTATCAGAGCCACAGGTTGACCGTAGGACGCAACCTAGATAGAATGAACACTTTAGAGCACATAGAAACACTCAGGAATCGATGTGTTCTTGCTTGGTGTGCTGCTTGCTATATGTATTGTTTGCTTTTGTGCTTAATAGAGGATTTTGGGATGCTTTAGCATTGCCATGTCCACGTAGGCTAGTTAGTTGTCTAGTTTCATATCCCTTGATGCATATAGTTGGAGACATTTTCTAATTCTTACCTATTAATTTTCTCCAGATCGTGAGGACTCACAACCAGGGGATACTAATGATGAGGAGGATAACCATGGAGAAACTCAGAAGAACAATGGACAAGGACCTCCTCATGGAGCTATGAGTATCGAGCATTGGCTATGCAAAACCAGCTCATGCATACCATGATACAGACTATGGGACAGCTGCAGGCCAGTAACATCAACAATCAGCCCCACATGCCTCCACCGCCACTCCCACCTCCTCATAACCGGTTGGGAGAGTTTATGAGGACTAGGCCGCCAACCTTTGCTCAAGCCGCTGACCCTATGGATGCATATGATTGGCTCAAGTCCGTAGAGAAGAAGTTAGCTATTGTCCAATGTAGTGACTGGGAGAAAGTGCTTTTCGCTTCTCATCAACTAGTTGGAGCAGCTGCGAATCGGTGGGATTCCTTATGCAATGCTCACGAGAACCAAGAGAGAATTACTTGGGCCGAATTCAAAGAGAGCTTCCATTCTCATTATTTGCCGGAAGGAGTTATGATCTTGAAGAGGCAAAAATTTGAGAACTTGAGGCAAGGAAGATCGAGCATGGGTGAATATCTAAATAAATTCACTCAACTTTCAAGGTATGCGCCTGAGGATGTGAGTTGGGATAGCCAAAAACAATACTTATTCATGAGGGGCTTGAACAATGAGATCCAAGTGCAATTGCTCAATTGTGACTATGCAAATTTCCAGAGGCTTGTGGACAAAGCAATTGTTGTGGAGAAAAAGGTCAATGAGATGGAGCAAGACAGCAAGAGGAAGGCGCCATATCAAGGACAGCAACAAGGAAGTAATGTGCACCCCCGCTTTGCGCCTCCTAATGTGCCATATTACAGCTCCTCTACTCCTATATAGCGCTCTGGATTTGCACTGCGCCCAACTCAGTTTGTGCAGCAGTGCCCTGTCATGCAAGCACCTAGGCCTCCAATGCCTTATGCACCTCGTGCTAATTTCCCTGGTGCACATATTCAAAACCAAGCTCGTCCCAATAATTCTGGTGGAGTAAAGAAGTGTTATACTTGTGGAGAAGTTGGGCACTTTGCGCATCAATGTCCTAAGTCGGGCCTTGGTGAAGGAAGCAATGCGCCGAGGCAAAACCCAAGACCCAATGGAGGACAGCCGCAAGGAAGCCGTGGACAGCAGAATTTTGATCGTGACAACGTGAACCATGTCTCTACGGAGGATGCTCAACAAGCGGATGACGTGGTCATTGGTATGTTTCTCGCCAACTCCAACCCTGCGACTATGTTGTTTGATTATGGAGCATTGCATTCATTCATTGCATCGAAATATGTTGCCCAATATAGTTTGCCTATCTCTCATATGAATTTTACTCTATTGGTTAAGTCTCTTGGAGGAGAGATGAGGACAAATATAGTATGTCCAAAGGTAAGCCTTAGAATAAGGGGGGTAGACTTCTCCGCCAACCTCATTGTTTTGGATTCTTAAGGATTGGACATTATACTTGGTATGGACTGGTTGAGGAAGCACAATGGAGTTATTGAGTGTGCCACGAAGACGGTGAAGTTGACTAATGAAGAAGGGATCACTGTAGAATTTGAAGCATCTCAAACCGCGCCGAAGCGATTGGAGGTGAATCATATGGACGGTGTCGCAATTGAGGAGATTCTGGTGGTGTGTGACTTTTTGGATGTTTTTCCAGATGAGTTGCCAGGTATGCCACCTGATCGAGACATTGAGTTTGTTATTGATTTAATACCTGGAACTGCAGCTATAGTTAAGAGGCCATATAGGATGCCTCCTATGGAATTAGCGGAGCTCAAGAAGCAAATTCAAGAGCAACTAGAGAAGGGTTTTATTCGCCCAAGCTCTTCACCTTGGGGAGTGCCCATGCTATTTGTGGACAAGAAGGATGGGTCGCAAAGTATGTGCGTAGATTACCGAGCTCTCAACGAGGTAACAATCAAGAACAAGTACACCTTGCCACGCATAGAAGACTTGTTCGATCAGATGAAGGGTGTTTGTGTCTTCTCTAAGATTGATTTGAGGTCGGAATACTTTCAAATGAAAATTAGACCATCGTACATACCCAAGACAACTTTCAGGACACGGTATGGATCTTATGAGTACACCGTGATTTCTTTTGGATTGACAAATGCGCCTGCCTACTTTATGTACCTCATGAATAAGGTCTTCATGGAGTACTTGGATAGGTTTGTAGTGGTGTTCATTGATGACATCATGATCTACTCGAAGGATGAGAAGGAACATGAGGAACACTTGAGGCTTACGCTGCAGAAATTAAGGGAGCATCAATTGTATGCCAAGTTCAACAAGTTTCAGTTTTGGTTGAAAGAGGTGTCGTTTTTGGGTCATATAATCTCAGGAAGAGGAGTATCGGTTGACCCAGGAAAGGTGAGGGATGTGTTGAAATGGGTACCCCCGCAAAACTTAAAGGAAATAAGGAGTTTTCTTAGAATGGCTGGATATTACCGTCGATTCATCAAGGACTTTTCCAAGATAGCCAAGCCAATGACGGAATTGCTAATGAAGGGAAAGGCTTTCCAATGGACTCCAGCTTGTCAAGAGAGTTTTGAGGAGTTAAAGAAGAGGTTGACAACGGCCCTAGTTTTGGTATTGCCGGATGTGAGCAAGAGTTTTGATATTTATTGTGATGCATCGAGACAAGGACTTGGATGTGTATTGATGCAAGAAGGTCAAGTGGTCGTCTATGCATCGAGGCAATTGAAGAAACATGAGCAGAATTTTCCAACACATGATTTGGAACTCGCAGCCATGGTACATGCGTTGAAGATTTGGAGACACTATATCCTTGGACATAGGTGTGAAATTTATACAGATCGCAAGAGTCTTAAGTATATTTTCACACAAACGGATCTGAATTTGAGGCAACAGAGATGGTTGGAGCTCATCAAAGATTATGATTTGGGGATCAACTATCATCCGGGAAAAGCCAATGTAGTGGTCGATGCTTTGAGTAGAAAAGGAGTAAGTCATCAACTCACAATTCGAGAGTTACCATTCGAGTTATGTAGGAAGTTTGGACAGTTGAACCCTGGATTTATAGATGATATGGAGATGATGGAGTTAAACCCAACCTTAGAGCAAGAAATTCGGGAAGGCCAAACTAAGGATGAGGAAATTCAAGAAATCAAGGAAAGGACCCAAGAGGGGAGAGAATTCAGATTTGATGAGGATGAACATGGTACTCTATGGCTTGGTAAGAGGATTGTCGTGCCTAATGTGAAGCGTATTCGGGAGACAATAGTAAAAGAGGCACATGACTCACCATACTCAATTCACCCTGGTTGTACCAAGATGTACAAAGACTTGAAGGCTTGTTATTGGTGGGATAGCATCAAGAAGGACATAGCTGAATATGTAGCATTGTGTGATGTGTGTCAACGAGTCAAGGCGGAACATCAAAGGCCAGCCGGACTATTGCAACCATTGAAGATTCCGGAATGGAAGTGGGAAGAACTCAGAATGGACTTCATAGTTGGGTTACCACATACTCAGTCCGGTTACGACTCAATTTGGGTAATTGTGGATCGCTTAACCAAGTCAGCTCATTTTTTCCCTGTGAAGACCAAATATACAGCTGCACAATTGGCCGAAATATACATGGAGCATATTGTGTGTTGACACGGAGTACTGAAGAAGATAGTCTCGGATAGAGGTTCTCAATTTACCTCTAGATTTTGGCAGAAATTGCAAGAAGCATTGGGAACAAGGTTGAACTCCAGTTCGGCATATCACCCTCAAACGGATGGACAAACTGAGAAGACCAATCAAATTTTAGAGGACATGTTATGAGCTTGTGCTTTGAAGCATGGGAAAAAGTTGGGAGAAAAGCTTGTCATACGCGGAATTTTCATATAACAATAGTTACCAAGCAAGCTTGAAAATGTCACCATATGAAACGCTTTATGGAAGGAAGTGTAGGACACCTTTATTCTGGAATGAGGCAGGAGAAACTCAAGTATTTGGTTCGGATGTGTTGCAAGAAGCCGAAAAGCAAGTCCAAATAATTCGTGAAAACTTGAGGGCTGCCCAATCAAGACAAAAAGGCTATGCGTACAATAGGAGAAGGAAATTAGCCTTTGAAATGGGAGATTTTGTTTACCTCAAGGTGTCACCGATGAGGGGTCATAAGAGGTTTAACATAAGAGGCAAGCTATCACCTCGCTACATTGGACCATTCAAGATTTTGGACAAAAGAGGAGAAGTAGCGTATAAGTTGGAGATGTCAGCTCATCTATTGGATGTCCATGATGTCTTTCGTGTTTCTCAGCTCAAGAAGTCCTTGAGAGTACCGAAAGAACAAATGCCAATGGAAGGATTGGAATTAGAGGCAGATTTGACTTATACCGAACAACCGGTCAAAATCTTGGAAACCAAGGAGAGGGTCACAAGGAACAAGTTTATTAGATGGTGTAAAGTTCAATGGAAGCACCACACAACAAAAAAAAAGAAGCAACGCGGGAATTGGAGGATGATCTCAAGAAGGAATTTCCCTATCTCTTCTCTTCCGCGTCGAATCTCGAGGACGAGATTCATTTTAAGAGGGGTTGGTTTGTAACACCCTCATTTTCATGCGTCATGCCCTACATACATTCATATACATGTTTAACATTAGACCGCGTAAAGAGGAATAAGTTTAAAATTGATTTGGAACAAAACCGCACTTAAAATTCTGGAAAGTGCGGACTAGTCCGATTTTGGTACGAACAAGTCCGATTTCTCTCTGACCTCGATCAGACTTGTCCGTTTTTGCTGCGTACTAGTCTGTTTTCGCCTCTGGACACTTTCGGACTTGCCCGGTCCTATGCGGACTAGTCCGATGTTCCAAGAATCCTTGAAAATTTGCTAAGTCCCTGGACTTGTCCGGGCTAGTCCGGTGTTCCAGCGGACTTGTCTGTTTTCCTCTCTGACTAAAGTCGGTCTTGTCCGATTTTTGACCAGAGTTGTCTGATTTCTCTTGACAACTTCGAACTAGTCCGGTCCTTTTCGGACTTGTCCGATATTTCGCGACTCCGAGTTGATCTTTTGTTTTACGACTTGTTTCTTGGGTTTCATGTTAAGTGGGCCTAGGGACGTCGTACCTAACTCTTTTAGAGCCCATGTGAAACTCTAAACCGGCCTCTACTTATCTCAAACTCGAAATCCATCTAACCCTAGCCTCCACCTCTATATAAACAACCCCACCCCATGGCTTGACATCTATTTGCCACTTTTCCACCCCACCCAAACCCTAGTTTGTGGAGAGCCACCATCAAGGAGGGAGGAGGAGATGTCGAGCAAGAAGAAGAAGAGGAGGAAACGAAAGAGGATCAAGATCTCCATCAAGTTTCGTTCTTCAATACCAATTCATCTCCAAGTTCATCACCAACCCTAGATCATCAAGATCCAAGTGTTACCTCCAAGATCCTTGATTCATTGGAGTCCTAAGCACCTGGTATACCTTCTATTCTCTTTTCCTTACGTAAATTCAAACCCTAATCTCCAAATCCACGTCGATCTAGAAAACCTTAGGTCGCCAATTCTGCGCAGTGCGGACTTGTCCGGTCCCTAGCGGACTAGTCCGATTTTCCTTGTTAAATTGTTTCAAATTAATTCTAAAATTAGATCGAATCAATTCCAAACCTGTGTAAACTTGTTAAAAGCAATTAGAACTGGTAAGTGATCATTAAAAGCAACTCATTAACAAGTTTCACCTTGCATTTGCATTAATCATGCATGTCATGTCATATTGAGTAATATTTGTGCACTCTTTGATTGTGTTTCTTGTTTTGTATGTTTATTGTGCGGATTAGACGGATTTGCGCTAGAGAGTGCCGCAGAGGATCTTCAGCACCAAGAGTTTGAAGACTTTGATCCTAATCAACCGCAATAGCAAGGCAAGTGTCCTTGAAGCATATTGATCCAATTTTTGAAATAAATGTTTTGTTTGCAAAACTGCATGTTGTGTCAATTTGATGGGAAATCCTATGGTAGGAAGTTACTAGATTTGTTTAACCACCCTTGTCACCTGGAATTATGGTAGAGAGTCGGGATGGGCTTTTTACCTTTTTTCTTCGCTTAATTAATTGGGATGGGAAAACAACACTACACATTTAATTATGCATTAATGATATTCTAGTTAATGTGAACTGGTTAATATGATATGGTAATGGGTGATCTAAGCAAGCCTGATATGTGGATGGGTTGGATGTTACGGTGGTTTGCTTGCTTTAGATCTAAGGATCGGTTCATGCGAGAATAAGCTAAGACTACAGTGCCACCACGAGGCCAAGTATGGGTGCGGCATAGCTGATTAACTAGGGTTTTGCTAGTGTTATTTGGATCATTAAGGATGCTCAGGGAAGGGGTATTCAGATTGGGTTTGTTGATGATTTGTGGGACTACCCTGGGATCTGAATGGCTCAAGAGGGGTCCCTTGGTTGAAGATGTGCTCAGTTGGAGGCATTGCCACCGGTGAAACCTCAGTGGGGTCTAAATAGGCTAGTAATCCATTTGTAAAGGCTATTTTGTGATCTCTTGGCTGCACACCAATGGAAGTGTGAGACGGCATAATAGAGGTTCTAGTCATCGAAAGGTGATGAAATCACAAACACGTGGGTAAGTGGTACAACCTCTGCAGAGTGTGTCTAGAAACTATCATGATAGTCGTGCTACCGATTATGAAGAAAAGCAAGAGATAAGAATTTAGAAGACGTCCCCAAGTATATGCATCAAGGGATATGAAACTAAACAACTAGCTACACTAGCCTAGGTGGACATGGCAATGCTAAAGCATCCCAAAATCCTCTATTAATCACACAATTAAACAATATATAGCAAACAACACACCAAACAAAAACACATTGATTCCCGAGTGCTCCTATGTGTTCTAAAGTGTCCATTCTATCTAGGTTGCGTCCTACGGTCAACATGTGGCTCTGATACCAATTTGTGACACCCGGTTCTGAAAATGAACCAAGTAAATGCATATGTGTGCCCAGGACGTTCAACACAAATACACGAGTGCATCACAAACGATATACAGACAATTACCACATAACAAGATTAATTAACCAAATTTTATTACACCATTCATAATATCCTCGAATACAAGCTCTAATGATTATTAATGACAAGTTCAACTAATGCAACGAAAATAAGCTAATAAGCAACTAAGCAAACTAAACAGCTAGGCAACATAAGCAATAGGGTAGCGCAGCTCCAATCAACACCACAGGCAAAGCTCACGACATATACGGCTTAGAACTCCGCATTATCATCATTAAACTCCGAATCCTGACCTGCAACTGTTGGTGGAGGAATTGCAAGGGTGAGTACATGTCGTACTCAGTAAGTGTAGAAAGTATGACATGTAGCTGATTCAAATGACGACAACAATAATGGCTAAGTGCTGAAAAGTACATTAAAATGTTTGAAAAGCAATATGTATTATGTATGTGAAATAAATCCATCATAAACCATATAATCATCACAATTCCAATACATATTCATTACCATCATCCATATTCCAGATTTCTCATTATCAATAACCATAATCAATATCAGAGGTTAACTCATAACCAGCCATAACCATATTACCAACCATAACTTGTACCAAACCATCCTAATACCAAGTTCCCTCTAATCATGTAGGTCATTCAGGGGCTCATAACCGGGAGCACGGCTATCATGATAGTTTTATTAGACTCTGCAAAGTTTATACCGCTTTACCCACGTGTTTGTGATTTCATCACCTTGCAGTGACTAGAACCTCTGTTATGCCGTCTCACACTTCCATTGGTGTGTGGTCAATAGATCACAAAATAGCTTTTACAAAGGGATTACTAGCCTATTTAGAACCCACTGAGGTTTCAACAGTGGCGATGTCTCCTACAAAGCACATCTTCAACCAAGGGTCCCCTCTTGAGCCATTCGGATCCCAGTGTAGTCCCACCAATCATCAACAAACCCAATCCGACTACCCCTTCCCCGAGCATCCTTAATGGTCCAAATAGCACTGGCAAAGCTCTAAATAATCAGCTACGTCGCACCCATACTTGGCCTCGTGGTGGCACTGTAGTTCTGGCTTATTCTCGCATGAGCCGGTCCTTAGATGTAAAGCAAGCGAACCATCATAACATCCAACCCATCCGCATACCAGACTTGCTTAGATCACCCATTACCACATCATATTAACCAGTTCATATTAATCATATCTCATAAATGCATAATTAAGTTAAGTAGTATAGTTGTCTTCCCATCCTAATTAATTAAGCGAAGCAAAAAGGTAAAATGATCATCCCGACTCTCTACCATGAATTCCAGGTGACAAGGGTGGTTAAACAAAACTAGTAAACTTCATATCATAGGATTTCCCATCAAATTAATACAAGCATGCAATTTTGTAAACAAGACATTTATTTCAAAATAGGATCAATATGCTTCAAGGACACTTGCCTTGCTCTTGGGATTGATTAGGATCAAAGACTTCAAACTCTTGGTGTTGTAGATCCTCCGCAACACTCTCTAGCGCAAATTTGTCTAATCCGCGCCATAAACATACAAGACAAGATACACAATCAAAGAGTGCACAAATATTACTCAATATGACATGACATGCATGCTTAATGCAAATGTAAGGTGGAACTTGTTAATGAGTTGCTTTTAATGTTTACTAACTAGTTCTAATAGCTTTTAACAAGTTTATATAGGATTGGGGTTGATTAGATCTAACTTTAGAATTAATTCAACCAGGAAAATTGGACTAGTCCGTTGTGGACCGGACAAGTCTGCACTTCGCGAGATCAGCATATTAGGGTTTTCTTAGATCGACGTGAATCTAAAGATTTGGAGTTGAATTCACGTAAGGAAAAGAGAATAGAAGGTATACCAGGTGTTTAGAACTCCAATGACCCAAGAAACATGGAGGTAACACTTGAATATTGACGATCTAGGGTTGATGAAGAACTTGATGGTGGATTGTTGATGAAGAACGCGAAGTTGATGGAGATCTTGATCCTCTTTCGTTTCCTGCTCTTCTTCTTCTTGCTTGGGACCTCCTTCTCCCTCCTTGGTAGTGGCTAATCACGAGCTAGGGTTTGGGGTGGGGTGGAAAAGTGGCAAATAGATGTCAAGCCAAGGGGTGTGGCTATTTATATAGAGGTGGAGGCTAGGGTTTGATGGAATTCGAGTTTGAAATGAGTAGAGGTCGGTTTAGAGTCCCACATAGACTCTAAAAGAGTTAGGCACGACGTCCCTAGGCCAACTTAACGTAAAACCCAAGGAACAAGTCGTGAAACTAAAGATCAACTCAGAGTCACGATTTATCGGACAAGTCCGAAAAGGATCGGACTAGTCCGAAGTTATCCAGAGAAAAATCGGACAAATCCGCTCTGGACATCGGACAAGTCCGATCTTATCCATAGGGGAAAAACGGACAACACTGGTCAAAAATCGGACAAGTCCGACTTTAGTCAGAGAGGAAAACAGACAAGTCTGCTAGAACACCGGACTACTCCGGACAAATCGAGGGACTTAGCAAATTTTCCAAGGGTTTTGGAACATCGGACTAGTCCGTAGCAAGACCGGACAAGTCCGAAAGTGTCCAGAGGCAAAAACAGACTAGTCCGCAAAAAAATGAAAAAGTCCGATCATGGTCGAGAGAAATCGGACTGGCCCGCACCAAAAATCGGACTAGTCTGCACTTTCTAGAATTATTAAGTGCGGTTTTGTTTCTAATTCATTTTAAACTTATTTCTTTTTATGTTGGTTAATGTTAAACATATTTAATGATGAATGCAGGGCATGATGCATGAAAATGAGGGTGTTACAGGTTGCCCTCTTATTTATAGGTGGGGAGCCGGCTGAGGGGGCCTCCCCAATAGATTCTGTTGGGACTTTGGGTGTCCCGATCAACACCCTGGGGAAGAGAGATTGAATCGGTTACTGACTCCTATTTAATCTTGATGATCATCTTATTTTATTCTAACAATTATGTGAAAAAACACAACAATTATAGGACGAACATCTAATAGTTAGTGATGGTGGATGATTGCATGATTGCACCATAAAGTCAGATTGCACGCTAGTTATTTCTTTTTTATTTATCACCGATTAATTCATTTTTTAACTAATCGGTAACAAATATTTCGGAAATCCTACGAGTCAGGCGCCTTAAATTAAAAGAAATTTCAGGCGACCCTAGATTCAACATTAAGATTTGTGCTGTGTAAACCCTTATCTTCTCCCCACCCCTTTCCTCTTCCTCTCGAGCCGCTTTTCCCCGTTCGGCCGTTCTCGATGGCTACCAGCACAGCGGCGACGTATTGGTCGTGGCGCCTGGCGAGAGGTGCACAAATCAGCGACGGTGATGCCTCGCGACAGCGCGAGGCGCGCGGATCGGCGGCGGCGGTGTCTCGCGACACAGGAGGAGCATGGAGCAGTGTCGGCAGCGACGGGGCGCCGGTCGCCGGCCACGTGGAAGAAGAGTATGGTTTTTTGTTAATTGTTAATCCGTATTTGTAATTCATAATTTGTAGGATTATGTTAATTGTAGAATATCCAAACAAAAAGTTTGTGATTGATTCACCTATAGAATTAAGGGTTAATCATTAATTATAAAATTAGTAGTTAATGACAGTAATTATCCGCAAATTACCCGGTTACTGAAATTTTCTCAAAATTTAGGCACCTGATGAATAGACAGACCCTAAAAAGAAACAGAAAGAGTATTAAAAGGAAGGCGGCGCGGGCATGCCCGTAGAGCCGCTGGCTGGGCCAAGCCGCGCCGTAGCCCGTAGGCAAAACGATCGCTCCCGCCCACCACGACGGCTCCCGCAGCGCCGCAAGTCCAGCAACCCTAGCCGAAGTGGCGCGCATCCAGTTTCCACTGTCGAGGTCTCGAGGAGCTGAACACTGTTCTTAAATACAGTAACTGGTGGCGCAGCGCAGGTTTACTGAACTCGCGATCGAACGAATCGTGCTTGCTTCCTGGGGCAAGATGTTTGCCCCGGCAGGGCTACGTGCGACGCCTGTGTCGCGAAAGATATCTGATCCGATAGACGTCAAGCACCTACCGAGTCCTTTCATTCCTACTCAAGAAAGCTGGAGACAAGCTGTACCACATTGTTCGCACGTCCATTCATTTGATCTCCATGGTCCCAAAGAATGCGATTTCTTATCATGGAAAGATTTGCGCAGAGAAATTAAGCAACCTAAAGTGCCATCATTGACCTCCTGAATGTCTGCGTGTGTTTAAAAATCATAAAGACTCTCACTAGTTTCAGATCCCTCACGACATCTAGAAGCAGCTAGAGCCCCATCGATCGCCCTTGCGCGGTAATGGCCGCCACGGGAGAACATGAGCTGAAGCTCCTGGGCGTGTGGGATAGCCCATACGTCAACAGGGTGCAGATCGTGCTCAACCTCAAGGGGCTCAGCTACGAGTACGTCGAGGAGGATCTCAAGAACAAGAGCGAGCTCCTCCTCGCCTCCAACCCTGTGCACAAGAAGGTGCCCGTGCTCATCCACGACGGAAGGGTCATCGCCGAGTCGCAGGTCATCGTGCAGTACATCGATGAGGCCTTCGCCGGTATTGGCCCGTCGGTCCTCCCCGCCGACGCGTACGAGCGCACCACCGCCCGTTTCTGGGCCGCGTACGTCGACGACAAGGTAAGTGCCAGTGCGACACGCATTCCAGCAAACCATCAGTATATATCACTACTACTGCAGACTTTGGAGCTCGATTAATTAACACGTAGCTTCAACTAGCTTCGCAGGTGGGGTCTGCGTGGTACACGGTCCTGTTCGCGCCCGAGGCCGAGAAGAAGGCGGAGGCGGTGACGCGGATAGTCGCGGCGCTTGATGCGCTGGAGGGCGCGTTCGTCAAGGATCGCTCCGGCGGGACGGCGCCGTTCTTCGGCAGCGACGGCATCGGGTTCGTGGACGTTGTGCTGGGCAGCTACCTAGGTTGGTTCAAGGCGATCGAGAAGATGGTCGGCGTCAGGGTCCTGGACGCGGCGCGGACGCCGCTGCTGGTTGCGTGGGGGGAGCGCTTCGCCGCGGCTGATCCAGTGAAGGGCGTTCTGCCGGAGGACGTCGACAAAGTGCTCGAGTTCTTGCAGACTTTCCTTTGATTAGGTGGGCCCGCCACGCGGCGCGCGCAGGTGTCTCGGCTTTGTTTTTTCAGTGGGCTCTTGATGGATCGCCTCATGTTTCGGTCAAGGTTCGAACTGTACTGGCCTACTGGGCCTAGCCCTGGGCTTCTGATTTCAGATACGTTCTTCCATACAAATTAAAGGAGCTGTAATTACCAGCTAAATTCTGTAATTAATTATTAATTTTGTAATTAACTACTAATTCTTAATTTTATAGGTTGATCAATTACAAATTTTTTATTTCATTATTTTACAATTAACATAACTCATACAACTACGGATTAACAATTATAAATTAACAATTATCAAAAAATTTACCTCACCTTCTTCTTCGGTCCCGGCAGGCCGGTGGCGGTGACGCCGCCACCACCACGCTCATGCACGCCGCCGCCGCCGTTGGAGCCGCCGTCGTGCACTGCCGCTGCCGCCGTTGCGGTGCCCGTACTGTCGCCTACCTCGCTCGCGCCACCGCTGCCTCAACGTTTTTTTAGACTGAGGATGGACCTGTTTAATTCAGATTATAATCGGATTATCAGAAAAAATAAGCGAAAATCTCACTCAAACGATTTGATTTATTTTTGCTTATCTCCCAAGCGGCCCATTAGAAAAGCGTAAAAACGACAGCAACTCTTTGGAGAATCTAGTGCCGTATTCCCTAGTTGCCCTTCCACTCGACTCAACTGCCTGTCTCACACGCTCGCTCCTCTATCGCCGTTGGCTCCACCAACGACTGCGCCGTCACCGGCTCCGTCCGCCGCCGTTGCTGGTCCACCCGTCCATGCGCCGTCACCGGCTCCGCGCGCCACCTACGCCATCGCCGGCTTCACCCGTCCCTGCCGAGCGCCTCACCAGGAGGTTCGCCCAAGGGTCGTGGTCACTCGGATCTCCCGCACGGCCCTCGACGACGTCCGGGTCGAGGAAGACTTCCTGGCTTGATATTCGGGGTCGGGTTCTACGGCAATCGGCTGGCTGCCATGAGAGCGACGGAGGAGACCGTGTCCTGTTTTCTTTTGCTCGAGTATTTTTCAGCATTTTCGGTTGATTTTTCGTTCGTGTGATTTGGCTGCGGTTTGGGTCATATTTCTTGGGGCAAATCGGTGCTAGGATATGAATGAACAAGTCTAGATTGATCTTCTATGAAATCCGTCCCTTGAGCACCACGAATTTGAAATTTTCCTCAAACCGAGCTTTCGTGTAGGGTGTTCCGTGTTCTTCAAAATATGTGATGAATACTTGTTTTTCGAGATATTTTTCATGGATCTATTAGCTCTTGAGGAGTTGCATCTATGGCTCAGGTTTCATCTCGATCCATGAAGTATTGAGGGAGGATTTTTCGTTAGAAGTTTGGTTGGTGTTCTAGTGTTCTTCCGTTTTCTTGTTCTGGTGTTTCTGCACAGGACCTGAAAGCAAGGAGTCGGACCTAGCGACACAGATGATAACAGTGCCTTCAGTTTGTGAGCAGGACGTCCAGTTTTTTTTTTTTTGTGCATTCAGATGTTTGTGTGCAAGTTGTTCTGTCTGCAGGAAGAGCACCTGTCAATCGAAAATTCGGATTGGTTTTTCTTTTTGTGTTCAACATGCCTTCAAATGCTTTCAGACGTACTGCAATAAAAAAACATTGAAATGATTTGTCATGATGTTCAGGGATATAGTTGTCATTTTACATACATGGACATGGGTAATCCATTGAAAATAAGCAAGTTTACCAAACACACAGTCTCTTCATTAAGTAGATTATCCAGATCGCGACTTATCACTAAATCATGCTCATCAGATAATTGAGATTCAAAAAAGCAAAATCAAACAGGACCGATATCGAGTGCTAGGGCTATGGGAGGAATCCAGGAAGATAAACTTGGACTCGCACGACTCTTGATGCACAATTGAGGGTTCACAACGTCCCCTGACTCTTTCTTATATTTCAGTCGCCTCATCAGAAGCATTTTCGCAAAATAAATTATTGCTTCTTCCCGTGCACGTGGAACTCTGTGAATGTGTGAATTGAGATCAAAGGAATGAAACAATTTAATAAGATGATTGAAATCAGGTTGGAATTTGTTGATGTTTGTGTGAAGCTTAGATGCTCCTGCGAACAGCTCCAGAATGGTCCGCAGCATTCTCAAATGCTACTGCTCTAGGGCAACAAAAAGAGTAAAATGCAGTGGCGGTTCATAAACTTGTGAGTGTGTGTTACTTAGGTCCATGTACTTTTAAAGTGCATTTACGGGTCCCTAATTTAATTATGTGGTGCATTACATGTCCAAATCTAATCTGACTTGTCAATATAGATGACACATCATCAAAAATGGACACACTGGACTGTGGAGATCTTGTAAAAAGCCCCCCTGCGATTTCTACAATTCATTCAGCCATGCTTACAGCCCTGTATTCATCATGCATCCAACTCCCAACAAATCCTTCTCCTTCCTCTGCTCTCCCCTCGAGGGTTTCGTCTTCGAGTCTGAGTAGCAGGGCAATTTCCCTGCCCTTCCCCGTCACCCTCCTCTGCTCCCACAACATCACTAGCCAGATTCACGCGACTCTCTATCGTCGCTCTCGTGCCTCCGGCAGGGGCTCTGTCTCCGCCCTCACTCTCCGCAAGTTGGGGTCTGCCCATGCATCCCAGCAGCAAGTACAGGCCCACCATCTGGGGTCAGTGTTGTGGACAATCGCCATGTCCTGTTCCGCACATAGGAGTTTGTTTGTTTGTTGTGTACTGACGTGATGGGATTTCTAATACTATGGTTAGTTCCATACTCGCTAGATTTTGTACTATATTTTTATGAGCAGACGTGCTATGAGTACCGGCTTGTTGAAGCTGCTAGTAACAGTTTAGTTTTGCTTCTGGGGCTTGTGCATTTCTTCAATTCAGAGGGGACAAATTCAGACTTGCAAACCGGCTTGAAGAAATGGCGGGGGGGGGGGGGCTTTTGCAAGATGTCCACGGTCCCGCGTGTCCTTTTTTATGACGTGTCATCTATGTTGGCAAGTCAGATTAGATTTGGACCTGTAACACACCATATAATTAGATTAGGAACCTGTAAATGTACTTTAAAAGTACATGGACCTAAGTGACACTCTCACAAATTTATGTACTGTCAGTACGTACATTTTACTCCAACAAAAACAACGAGGTCATCAGTGTCAGGACCGTTCTCATCTGGCATTACAACTGAGGTGAAAATGCTCGTTGATGAGCTTCATGAAGTTTAGACCATACATTGTGTAGAGATCAAAATAGTATTGCTAATGAGATGTCGTCTGCCATTTGGCTTCAACATATTCCAGATTTTGCTGCACATTTTGTCCCAATGGACTGCGGCCCAACTCGATGTAATAAAAGGTTTCACCTTCTTTCGCAAAAAAAAAGAAATATTAAAACAACAAAAATCCTTTATGTCAGACGTCTGAAATCCGTTCCAATTTCAGTCGACCATTGATTTCCGGGCCAATTTTAGTTGACCATTGATTTGGCTTTGAGATTCGTGTGAAGCAATATATCTTCAACTCTACACTTTTTCTTCCCATCCCACGCGATATTTGCTGGCGGCGGCACTTTTCTTCGATCCCATTCGGGCGGACGGCGGTGTGGCACGCCCCGCGATGACGAAGCCCGCGCGACGGCGGTGCACCCAGGCTGACGGCAGTGCGGGGCGGCGGCCTCGGTCGCAGGCGCGGCGATGGCGGCAGCTGCTCGCAGGCGCGACGACGACGACCGCTGCTCGCAAGCGCAGCGGCGACCACGACTCGTAGGCACGACGTTGGTTTTGGCACCCAGAGCTCGCGGCGGCAGCGGCGCCAGCCAGACCTGAAGAAGATGATGTAAGTTTTTTTAATTGTTAATTCGTACTCTCTTCGTCCTCAAAAGTTTGTCACTTTGTAGCTTATATTTGAAATATTAAGCGAGACACTTTCGAGAACGGAGTGAGTAATTGTTAATCTGTAATTGTAACTCCGTAGTTGTAAGTGATATGTCGATTGTAAAATAATCAAACAAAAAATTGTGATTGATTAAACTATAGAATTATGAGTTAATTACAAAATTAATGGTTAACAACAGTAATTAGCTGCTAATGATATGATGTTTGAAATTTAAAATTTTCAAACACATGACAAATAGATAAACCCTTTAAATAACTGCCTGCAAAAATGAAGGGTGAGTCCGCAGAAGAAATTGTTTAATGGAGAATGGTCATCTGCCTACTAATGCGCTGACGTATTAAGAGTTATAAAACCCAAATTTGCTACAGAAACTTTACTCGCTCCTTGCAACAAGTCTTTATCAATGGTCAAATTTGCTGGACAAAAAGGGCGTGGCTGCTATAGAGTGACGACGATTCTGGCGACATCAATTAACCGTTCCATGTTTAAAGTGCACAACGTGAACGAGAGGGATAGATGGATGGGAACGTGCCCACCAATAGGCCAACGGTTCGGCCGCTTCGGCGTGGCTGACTCGGTGGAACTGTTCGGTTTGTTTTTCCAGTGAGCTTTTCATAGGCCATAGCAACTTTCCTTCTTCTCTTGAAAAAAAAAAACCACTATAATGAAATAACCTTCCAGTGCAATCCTGTAAAAATCTATCATGAACCACACGATCTTCATCCAACGATAACTGCATTTTTACATTTAAATCCTTCCTGGCAATAATATTCACATTTAATTTTTAAACTTATACTGTCAAATGAGAAAGTTAAAGTGCAAAAATGTGGTTACCGTTGGACGAAGATCGTGTGAATCAAGAGAGATTTTTGCACGATTACACCAGATGGTTATTTGCATTCTAATCATTCTTATAATAGTCAGATCAAGATATCTGATTAACTACAGTTAGAGAATTGAATTCTGATTAACAATAGCTCAAAATAGCCTAATACATATAATGTTACACAGCAGTAAAAATACAAAATATTAGCACATATACTTCTGTTTTGTTATAAATTACCCACCAATGACATTAGCTACAAGAGAAAAACAAGACGAGTTTGCACTATGTATCATCTTTTAGAAAAGTTTGAACTGTAGTATATCTCATAGCGCTACGCTCTTGCACACACTTCATCCAAAATCTATGTCTGGGGTAAGGGTGAACTCCCGGAGCCAAAATACTAGAATCCTAACCTCATAGCCATCACCTTCGTTCTCTCTCAATGGCATGAGAGCTAAGTACGTTACTTCCTCCGTCTTTAAAAGTTTATCGCTTTGTAGTTTAAAAATAAACTACAAAACGACAAATTTTTTAGAACGGATGAAGTACTAGGCTTGGTTCGGGAGCTTGAACCAGGCTTTTAAAAGCAATGCTCTTCAGAAATGAACAGGGAGTTACAAAGGAGCTAAGACTATCTGCACCACCATACTCTAAAACATACTCTATAAACTATTATTCTTCTACTTTTACAGTGTGTACTCTAAATTGCACAACGATACAGTGTATACAGTATGCTTTACAGTGCAACACTGCAGACGGTCTAAGCCTAAAGGAGGAATTGTATGCCCCTGCAATTTGCTGATGGACAGGCTGACGACTAATGAAATCCAAATTGGCCATAAACTTTATTTACCCCGTTTGGAACAAAGTATTTGTATGGGAATTTTGTAGGAAAATGTTCCTCTAGAAAGGAATGAAATCTATTCGTTTGGAACACAGGAACACTTCGTTCCTTTCCTCTGAAAAGGAAATCATCGATGTACATTTCACGGAAACTGGAAAATCCAGTCAGAACTAAGGGAAGGAATCTCTGGTGGCTCTCCCTTCCATCACATTTCTCTAATTTCTTCTCTCCAGCATCAAGGCTCTCTCTTTCTCTCACTTATCTGCCACCATGGTTTGAGCTTTGGACAAAGTTTGTTTACGACTCAAAATAAAAAAGACTATGATTCTTAGTCGCACCAGAGGAAAAAGCCTCAACAGCCGGTTGATTCCCTAACCTCCCATTGTTCTGTAAATAACTCACGGCTTGAATTGATTGCTGGTATGAACAAAGGGTGAGACAACTTTTCGTTTCACATGTGTGGACAATATTTCACAGGAGAGACACAATGAATAACAACTAAGACATGTGGGTTAGTACACATTGGTTGATAGTACAAAATCTATTTTTATCATTGATAAATTCTTTGAAGATTTGTTAAATGCTCCTACATTTTCGATTCTTATGTTGTGAGATTCCTTCAATTCAAACACCATAAAATTTCCATTCCTATGTTTTGGATTCCTACGGTTTTCTCACTTTCTTAATTCCTATGTTTTCTTTATTCCTATGTCACTACTATAAAAATCATTTTTACAGGTGGCTCAAAACATATTATAATAGACGGTTTTGTAAACCGCCTGTAACAAAGCGTTTGTGAAAACAATCGATTATCACAGTCGGGTGCAAAAACCGCCTGCAAAAATATATTATCACAAGCTGTTCTTTACTATCAATCGGATGTATAATCCATTATCGCAAGCCGGTTCTTTACTACTGACCGCTTGTGATAATGCATTAACACGGGCGGTTCTTTATCGCCGACCGCTTGTAATAATAATTTTATCACAGACGGTTTTTGTAAAAGACCCCCTGTGTGCATTGTGTTCGAAGTTGGCCGTAATGAAGAGGCAAGAAATGATAAAATTTAGACAATTTTGAGCTAAAATGTTTGATTTGCAAAAAAACTGGAAGATTTAGCAGAATTACAATTCATAGACGCAACACATGTTTAAAAAAACGCAACACATTGCAAAAATTACAACAAAAGTACAACGCAAAACACATCATCGCAGCAGCATCTAAAGAAGCTCACGGGCCGCGGCGGCCTCCCTCTGGTGAGACCTGGAAGCGCGCATTCGTGCAGCAGCCTCCCTCTGCTGGAGCTCCCGAGGAATGCATCCACAAGGCGTCGGTGTCGACGTCCCTAGGCACACGTTGAGGCTGGTGAAGTCATGGTTGATGAGGCTGGAGAGCGGAAGCGCTCGCGTTGAAGTCGGCCTGTCTTGAGATGTGGGTTGTTGATGGGCTCGACTCTTCTCTATCAAAGGAAGAAGTCCGAGCTCCAATCAAAATGAAAAAAAAAAGGCGTGGGATGCGTCAACCACAGCGCTCACACTACAGGAATCGAGCAAAGAAATGTCGGGGAAAATAAGAACGTCGGGGTCGTCGAGCTTAACTCGTCTAAAGTCTTCGGTTTTAAGTATAAAAATATAACCGTTGGTGCAGCAGTCCCGGCCGACGAGTTTGATTATAAATATCGGTCTACATAAAAAAACCGACGTCAGTAGGTAAAATCGTCGGCCAAAAAGCTCCACCGACGGCCATACAAGCGATCCGGGCTTCCAAAAAATTAATTCTCACGTCTGACTATTATAATCGTCGGTCCATAAAACCACCGACGGCCATATGGCCCATACTGCGGTCCCTGCAGAATTATCTGGACCCTCTCATTTTATATTACCACAGACCCGTAACCCTAGCATATATCCTTCCCCTCCAAATAACGCCGCCTCCCTTCCTCTCCAAAAAATGCCACCACCATTCCTCTCCAAAAATCACCGCCGTCAACAACCATCGGGAGCTCGCGCTCCCGCCTCGGTGACCCGACGCGAGGCACGGCCACCGCGAGGCGCGAGGTGCTAGGCCGAACCAGCGCGAGGTGCGGCCTCCTGCGGGCGCGATGCGCGGCCTCCCGGCGGCGCGGCCTCCCACCACGGTGCGAGCTACCGGTGGCGTCCTCCCCCACCACGGCGCGGGCTCGCGGCGGCGTGGGCTCCCGACGGCGCGGCCTCCCTCCACGGCGCGAGCTACTGGCAGCGGCCTCCCCCACCACAGCGCGAGGTTCCAGGGCGGCGCGGGATCCCCACCGCTTCTTTTCGCTGCCTCTCTCGTGGGATTCGAGCGCACAAGGACACGTCGCGGCGGATCGGCGCGGGTGACGCACCTTAGCGGGAGGACGGGCCGAGGACATCACCGGAAATCTGGAACTTGTTCATTTTTTTGTCTCCAGATCTGTTTGAGCTCTTGTGTGTGAAATATTGTGAATAATATCTTTGTTTGTGTTCATTGGTGCCGAGAAAGTTGTGTGAGATTGTGAATAATATTTACATTTCAGTTCGTGTTCATCTGTATGTGATTGTAATAAAGTTTGTACTAGCAGATTTGTTGGAGAAGTTTTTGTTCATCTGTACGTGTTCATCTTCTTTCTGGAACCAGAGCTAATCGGAGCTGGAATACGAGCTGAGACCGAAGGTGGAAGCGATAGTTATTTTTTTATTGTGTCAGACTTAAAGCTGTCGGTGTGAATCTGACCGATACTTTTAAGTGTTGTAAGAACGTCGGGACTCACAAGGCCGACAACCATATTTGATTTACCAATTAAAGGCGTCGGTCTGCTGCTACCGACGGTTTTAATCATTAAAGTTGTCGGGACCGACGACTTTAAAGCAATAAGAACGTCGAATATGGTTTGACGGCTATGACCGTCGGTAGACCGACGGTTTTAAATTATAGTCGTCAGTTATTGTAGCTTACCGATAGCTATATAGCTGACATTTTTTTACCCGATTCTTGTAGTGTCACCGTGACTCCAAACGACAGCGGATGCTCACCTTGAGCCGTGCGGATGCTCACACCGTGACTCCACCTCTCTGCGCAAAGACAATGCAGGATTGGCGGCAAAGCAGTTAAGCCAGGGAGAAGAGGAAGGCCCAAAAAAAAAAGAATCCAAATTGAAATAGGAGAAGAGGGTAAAGAGGAACCCAGATTCATCGATGGCTCTCCGGATTAGCAGAGATGACAGCCCAGCGGCTGGCTCACCGGCTGTCTGGCCTTCATCCTCAAACTGCTAGCCTTTCTCTTGGCCTTCGCCCTCTTGTACGCGACATGGATCCTCTCCCGTCGGCGCAGATATGGAGGCCCGGACCCGCCGACACAGATGGGGAGGCTCGGCCAGCCTCGTTGGCGCAGTGCTGCTGCGACACATCGGCCATGGCGCCGTGCCTGCCCCGTCGGCGCAGTGCTGCAGCGGGGTGAGAACCCTGGTCAGGGGCTTGGCCCCATCGTCCATGGGCAGGATTGGGGATTTTTTGAGGTAGAAGGATTCGGGACTTTTGAGGTAGAAGGATCGAGGACGGGTGGGTGGTGCTTTATCGAGGAGAGAGACGGATGGATGTGGCTGGATCCGGGTGAAGAGCGCTGATTGGTGGAGAAGCTAAACTGTGGATAAGGAACGGTGCAAATAAGGAACGGTGCAGGCTTCGTGAATATTTTCACAGATGTTGCTTATATGGCATGTGAAAATAAGTGTACTTTTACATGCGTTCCTTTTCAAACAACCGCCTGTGGTATTGTCCATTATCACAGACTGTTTGTACCACTGACCATCTGTGATAATCTATATTTTTCACATGCGGTTTTTAGTTGTGGACCGCTTGTGATACGTTATTATCACATGCGGATTTTAATGCGTTTTACCTCACAGTAGCATTTTTTACAGACGGCCTATAAAAAAATTAGAAGGCGCATGCAAAAATGCTTTTTATAGTAATGTATTTTTTTCCTATTTCTCTGTTTCTGGAAACAGGGCCTTACTGTTGGACGCAGTAAAGAATGCCGGCTAGGATTCGAATGCCGGCTAAGAGAATCTTGGTCAAAAAGGAAAAGTTGCGTAGTATTGTGAGTAGTATATGGCTGCTACTATTCAATGCGTAGGACAAATAGGTAGTGGCTGATCTAAATGAATAAAAAGTAAAACGCATCAAAAGTATGTGAATTTTTATTTCGTTTTTTAAATTATTGAACTTATGTGTTCATTTCAATTATGTTCATAGTTTTTTTAGTTATAAATGCATGAATTTTTTAAGTAGTGTGCTACATATCCATATCTTCTCGTCGAAAATTATAAATCCAAAGTCAAGACTGAACGACTCATGGTTATTATTGCAAAGAAGTGGGGGTGCAACCGCTTCTGTCACGTGCGAGTCATCATTTATATCATCAACATGCGGATTTGAGCTCGACCCGAGAATTCTTATTCTACTACACTTCTGGCAATTCAATCAGATGAAGAGTAATATATTGTGTGGAGAGGTCAAAAAGCACACTATGTTGCCTGCAGGCTCAATCTTGAAAGAGGGTAACAACCTTAGTGATTTTCTTCTCATAGTATTGCTTGGGTAGAAAGAGAGTGATAAAAGTGACATGTGATATGTATATGTTAGGAACATAATGATTCAAAGCACGTCGGTGAAGAGGTGTGAATTTAGTACCACTCAAAAAATTCATGCACTTATAAATAAAAAGTTCATGCACCTGAATTACACGGATAAACAAGTTCATGTACATGGATAAGCAAGTTCATGTACTCTCCCCTTCCCATAATAATTGTCGCTTTGGACAAGATTTCTAATTCAAAATGAACTAAAATCTTGTCCAAAATGATAATTATTTTGGAAATGAGGGAGTACATTTGATACATTTTACTCAATTAGAAACATGTTGCCCGCTCCCACCACCCGATCAACGTTGAAGTGCATCACATGAACCAAAGGAGAGGACGGGCAGGAACATGCCCATCAAGACGGCCAGGTGCAGGCGTGCAGCTGTTGACTCGAAATACTGTCGTCCCACACGAAGCTTCCGATGCACGAACAAAAAAGTGACTAGCTCAGAACTATAAAATCCCGTCGCGTGGGACACTTACGGGCAAAACAGGATCAACACACAATCTATCTCCTCATCAGCTGTTCTGTGTGGTCGTACTAGCTCCAAACTTTCAATGGCGGGAGGCGGCGACCTGAAGGTGCTGGGCGTGTGGACCAGCCCGTTCGTGATCCGGGTGCGCGTCGTGCTCAACCTCAAAGGCCTGCCGTACGAGTACGTCGAGGAGGACCTCGGCAACAAGAGCGCGCTCCTCGTCGGCTCCAACCCGGTGCACAAGAGCGTGCCCGTCCTCCTCCACGGCGACCGCGCGGTGAACGAGTCCCAAATCATCGTGCAGTACATTGACGAGGTCTGGCCCGCCGGGGCCGGCGGGCTCCCGGCCGTGCTGCCGTCCGATCCCTACGAGCGCGCGGTGGCCCGGTTCTGGGCGGCCTTCGTCGACGACAAGGTGGGCTCCGCGTGGCACGGGATGCTGTTCACTTGCAAGAACGAGGAGGAGAGGGCGGAGGCGGTGGAGCGTGCCGAGGCCGCGCTGGAGACGCTGGAGGGCGCCTTCGGGGAGTGCTCCAAGGGGAAGCCGTTCTTCGGCGGCGACGGCATCGGGTTCGTGGACGTCGTGCTCGGCGGGTACCTCGGCTGGTTCGGGGTGGTCGACAGGATCATCGGGCGCAGGCTGATTGACCCGGCGAGGACGCCGCTCCTGGCCGCGTGGGAGGAGCGGTTCCGCGCGGCCGACGCGGCCAAGGGCGTCGTGCCGGGCGACGTCGACAAGATGCTCGTGTTCTTGCAGAAGCTGCGTGCTCTGGGCTCATCCAAGAAAGAGTGATTCAGTGATTAGACGACGTGTCACGTCATACACTTGTACGACTCGATGAGCTGAACTCGATCGATCTGTCTGTCAGTCTGAGAGCTGTAAAATTTGTGTCTTTAACGTCAATAAACTGTGTGCTGAATAAACGTGCAAGAGCCCTTGTGCTGCACTACCTTGTACTACTCCGGTGAAGTCGTAACGATTAAGAGCATTTGTTGCTGCTTGTAAGAATAGCATGTTGTCCTTTCTCCGGCAGTTGCCAAGTTTCTTTCCTGCTCAAAAGAAAAATATCTGGCGAAACAGTTTTCCGCAAATAATAATCCATCCGAGTTTGGACGCTTCAATGACGAAGGCGCTGGCGCAATCGGCTCAAACAACGTAGTGCATAATCTTCCTTGACGGGTGACGCCGAATTTCGTAGCCCGGCCGAGAAAGTCGCGACCACTTTGTCAACAACCAAAAACACTTTTGTGATTCGAGCATATGACGTTCCTACTCCAACTTTTGTGGTAAGCGCGTACTAATGAACCGAACGCAAACACAACACTCCGGCTCAAACTCTCTGAGGCCTGAGCTGTGTGAACTCCAGCATCCGGCTCCTTCCTCATGGCAGGAGCGGAAGAGAGTGACGACGTGACGCGTGACGGCATGTGTCCGAGCCCCATCGCCGTGCGCGTCGCGCTCAACGTGAAGGGTGCGCGCGTCATGCATTAAATCATTCGTCGCAGAGGACCTCGTCCATGTCAGGTGTAACGCGGCGTACCGCACCAGGCACCACACGGGGCCCGTGCTCATCTCATCCACAACGGCAGGCCCGTGCACCGTGCGAGTCTCGTGTCGTCCTGCAATACATGTACATCTACGAGGCGTGGCCTGCCACGCCCACGCGGCCGCTCATCCACCGCGCCGCCTCCTGGTTCTGGGACGGCGTGTCCGTTTGGACACGTGTAGGCGCCGTGCTACATGGGCTCCTGCGGTGGTTCGGCGCGATCGAAGAGATTGTTGGCCGAGGCGGGATCAGGCTCATCGACGCTGCGAGGACGCCACTCCTGTCTCCTGTATATGTATTAGTAACGCCATAAAACAAAAGCTGGAATAGCTCAGTTGGCTAGAGCGTATGGCTGTTAACCATAAGGTCGGAGGTTCGAGCCCTCCTTCTAGCGAGCCCCTTTTAAGG
The DNA here is from genome assembly GCA_036927565.1 of Tuctoria greenei. Lineage (NCBI taxonomy): Eukaryota > Viridiplantae > Streptophyta > Magnoliopsida > Poales > Poaceae > Tuctoria > Tuctoria greenei. The sequence continues at coordinate 193,426,862 of JAYESD010000007.1, read as the reverse complement.
GAGCATTAATATTTTTGCCACGTACTCGGAGTTATGGAATAAGAACAACAAATAACATTTGTATATGTACAGAAAGGCAACATCTACTATGCAATCTGAGTTTTTGTATAATCATGCAATCATCCATCCTCATCCATTAGATGTTCATCTTAGGGTGGTTGTATTTTTTCAGTTAACCCGTTCCACTTGGGGTTCTCACAAAGAGGGAGTTATGTGAAAAAAGATAACTAACATAAGATGAACATCTAATAGATGAAGATAGATGATTGCATGATTGCACAAAAACTCAGATTGCATATTAGTTGTTGCCGTACAGAAGGCAACATCTACTATGCAATCTGAGTTTTTGTGTAATACACCAAATAAAAACACTGCAAATAAACCGAAATCAAGCACACGGACGTTTTCTGCCTTTTCGTCAATTCGGGTTCAGGTGCTTTCGGCCATTCATGCATGCACGGTTCCATAATCTTCCGGCCCAGGGTATACTTACATCTGAAAATTCCTAGAAACGTAATATGTGTGCGTTGAGCAGCATATAGCTACAAAGAACACTGAAAAAAATATTATTAATACTACAAAAGAATTTCAATTTCATTACAGATTCACCAGTTACGGATAACTCCAGCGACAATCATGGTTTTCTGAAATCTGAAAGAACGAAGAACATTCAGAGATGTACTGGCGGGTTCTTGCCCGGACAAACGCAGAAAACTCTAGACGAGACTAAAAATTTGAGATAAATGGGTTAGGAAACGTAATTTGAGAGCATCTAAATTATTTGTAACTTCGTATGACCCAGTATATGTTGATAAGCTCTGTCCTGAAGACCTGAACGATCACTTGGTCTCATGGTTCCTCGCCACGCCGTTCTGCTCGCGCTGATCCAGCTGATAGAACGGTATCTGCTCATCCTGCTGCTTGTGCAGTTCATGCATTTGGCTCTGACAGTGGACCTGCATTTGCTGGGGTAGGTTGCTCGACGAGCTTGCGTCGCCGACTTTCAGGCGCTGGACTTCAGCTGTCAGGGCCTCGTTGAGCGCTGTCCATTTAGGAACATAAACGGTGTTCAGAAAAATAATCGATTCCGTTTCTTTACAAGAAAAATGTTGCTTAATATGGTGGCTTAGTGGACTATACACTACAAACTTCTATTTTAGAGGAACTATGGCATGCTTAAACGTGGAACTGAATGTTACCATTAAGAATGTAAGTGCATCATTAAAATAACACACTACACCGCATTGTTTATATAGTTCTAGTTGATTGCTCCCACAACCTTAGTTTTCAATTACAAAATTCAGAAAACATAATGTAACAATTAGTGTTGGTACTCAGGACTTAGTATTATCTAAAGACGGCCGTCCTCTTGTGACATGGATAGTGCCCATCAGTATCGTGAGTTCGTGACATGAACTAAGCAACGCAGAATGCGTTTGTTTTATTTAATAAACCCTTCATTGTTTGGTTGGTGCGATTCAATCCATAACAAGGCGACGTGACCAATGTCTGAAATAGTCGCCGCGCTTTCTATTATTCAGACTTCTGATTGTTTCCTACTGCATCTCCTACATGCTAGCAACTAACAGCATTATATACAATGATTCGATTAAAAACAAAACAGGCCGTTGTAAGGAGGACCCAGGACTGGTAAGCGCATTTCACTACATGAAGATGACTAGAGCCAAATTCCGCATCCAAGACAACAATGCCAATGCGGCTATCACGACCATGGCTACGATCTTACGGACGTGTTGTAAATTGAAGAACATGAAAAATGGATTCTGAGTTTAAAAAAGTTGGACAAAAAGATGTGAAAGTGATTCAAGAAAGCCGAGTTCGTTGCTCACCATCGCGCAGCTGCGCCTGCTGTTCCATGGCCTGCAGGCGGAACTTGAGCTCGTTGTTCTGCGCCGCGAGCCCCGCCGAATCGCGCTGCAACCAACAGAACCAAAATTAAGAATACACAAAAGTTCTGAATTTCAGAGCAAGTAAGAACCTTTCCTATGAATGCAGAACATGCTGTTACCTGTAGAAGAGTGAGCTGCGCGGACAGAGTCGTGGCCTCCGTCTGCAGGATCTGCACCTTCTGCTCCAGCTCCGCAATGTACCGCATCCGCCGCTCCTTGGACCGCGCCGCCGACTGCCTGTTGGCGAGCACCCTGCAACGAGGAGACACAAGAACGGGCACGCGGAGCAGCTCAATTTCTCGGTTTCGTTCACTGCAAAAATGAACAACAGATGTTGGATTGAAAATTGTAACCAAAATTACCTTTTGACGCGCTTTGGGTCGGCGAGAGCCATCTCGGCGAGCTTCTCGTCGGCCATGATCCGCTTCATCTCGGCCGGGGTGAACTCGCCGCCGCCAAACTCTAGGCTGAACTTGCCGGGCTCCCCATTGGCCGAGAAGTTGAGCTTCCCCATGAGGCTGTCCATCGACAGGCTGCGCGCGTGCCTACCCGCCGGCAGCGCGGCTGGCTCCCCGGCAGCATTCCTCTTGACGCCCTCCCTCTTCTTGCCGGCGACGTCGCCCCAAACGAGGAACTGGCTGTCGGCGCCGCCGTAGTCCTCGGACTCGTTCTCGCTGCTGTCGGCGCCGCCGTTGGTGCGCATGGTGCTATCCCCGTCGGAGCTGTACTTGAGCCCACCGTCCATGCCCTCCATGCTCATGTACGCGTTGAACAGGTCGTCGCCGCCCGCGCCAGGGTGGCCCCATCCGCCGGCCTCCGTCTTGTGCGACGGCGGCGGGAAGTACCCGAACGGGACGTCGCTGCGGGAGCGGCGGTGCGCCTTGCGCGGCGGCAGGCCGCCGCCACCTTGCGCCTTCGCGCGCGCCGCGTCTTCCATGCACACGTCCGCGTGCGCGGCGTGGGAGCCGGGCGGCGTCGGCGGGAGCCCCGCCCGCGGCTTACCACCACCACCTCCATGCTGGTGCTGGTGCTGCGTCGGAGCCGGCGCCGCGAACGGCGTGGGGGCCTGGTCGTGGTCGTGGTGGTGCACCAGCCCGTGCCCATTAGTGGCGCCGTTCATGTCTGAGACAGGGGACCGTGGCGCGCCGGGCGATCGCGCGCGCGTGAGCGGGCCTGCGTGATGGTTTGATTGATGCGGCGGCGGTGTTGCTGTGGTGGGGGTGCTCGTATCGCTCGGCGTTCGACGCGGTTTGGTCTCTGGACGTGGTATTTAATTGGGTGTTGCTTGCGGGAGGCCGAAGAGGCTTTTGGCAGCGTGGCGTGGGGCTGCGGGGCCATGTCTTCCCGGGATTCCGCGCGCGCGCCGGCAGACGCAGCATCATCTTCGGTCTGCTCGCCCGGGGGCGCTAACGAACATCCTCTACGACACCGTGCCATTTGGGTGTCTCGTTGCATTCAACTATCATTCGCTGCGGGTACATCTGCTGCGACGGTAGATGATGCTCGCAAACTCGATCGACGGTGGCATGTCAGAAATGACTGAGCATGCAGTTTTGTTGGACTTTCTTTGCTGCGGTGTGGGCCAAAGTAGTTGACTGGGAAGCAGTAGCACTGAATACTGTCGTTACTGCTTCGCTCCTGAAGAATCCGAAGTGCTCGTGGTCATGGATCGATCATCGATCAACAACTTGGCCATTAACTTGCGGACACAAGTTCTCAACCACCACTTGCCGCTGCTGTGAACGGATGGCGACGGATGATACAAGTCGCGCTTGCACTGTTCCCGCTCCTTTCCACTGTTCAGGAAGTATTCGTATTCCTGCAAGTTAGGCATGCGCATGCCACTTCATTGCACGCGTAGGCGGGCACGTGCATACTCTTTCCCGCTGCTCTTTAGTTGATTGACGATTCTAGTTGCCTTATCGGGGTCGTGCTTTGCTGGTGCCCAGCCAGCCGGAGTGTTAAGGGCGGAAACATCACGTGCCACCGGCGGCGGCGCATTGCAAGACGCCCGGCGATGGATCGATGATATGAGGATATGTCGTGACAGCCAAATGCGCGGGATCCGGAAAGGCAGCGTACCGAAGCAGCAGGAGACGAGAGGATGCTGGAACGGGGAGGTACAGAGTACACGGTACCGTGGTTGGGAAAGCAAGGACTGAAAGTGCCTTTGGGAAACCGTGTGGATCCCATGCATGCATTCGGATGGACGGATAGATACACACGCGATGAGCACTGATGCGGCAAGAAAAGACCTCCAAACGATGCTCTTTAAGCATTACAGCCATCACAGTGGCCATCCCTGAACGGTGGGCGCGTTCAGCAAGCCGCACGATACCAGAGAAATTTTGAGGCGTGACGGCGGTCGACGACCTTTGCAAGGGACGCGCCGGCCGCGCCGCAACTGCCGAATCGAAACGGCTGTGTCCGGCGCATCTGCGGAGCGTCGTCGCCGCGGACAACGGGTTGGGGACACGATGGAATGCAACGGACGGACGCGCCCGCGAATGGTGGTGCGAACGATGCCGAAGCTGCCCGCCGGGGCCCGGGCACTGCTCACGACAGCGACGCGCGCGGACTCGTCGCCACGGATCAAGGCGCGACCCGATCGGCAATCTCCCAGCCGGCCGGCCGGCCGACGCCCGCTGGAAACTCCGCCGTTCGCCCGCTGTATGCTTTTTCTTTCACAGCTGGGCTGTTGGGCATTAGGCGAACCACGTGGCTTGTGCCTCCTTGCGCCCGTCGGCCGAAACCATCTGCTAGTTAACGCGTGCGGCTTCGGCTTTAGAGAACGGGCACGTGTTACGTGGAGACCGAAGCTATACTTTGGGCTTAAGCTCAGTTAGCCCTGACAACGGGGCCGAATTTACATTTCGTTTTCGGCTTAAATCTCAATTAGGACTGGTTTGGGTTTTTCTAAGGCCTGTGGGCCGAATCCATTTCATTTTGCAGGCCTAGGCCTGCCACAACGAAAGCAAGCACAGAAAGAACTACGCCTAGGCCGGAGGGCCGGCTTGCTCTTTGGCCCCACTCAGTTACGTTTCCAGAGGACATCACCACATGACATTTTCTTCGCATCGCCAGAACTAACTATAGGAGTCACTAGTCAGGGAGAGTGTGGAAACGCGGTAAATAATCACAGAGGCGGAAGAGTGGCGGTGAAGAAAGCAGAGAGCGTTCGATCATTTCCGCCACCACACGGTTGGCTTGTGAACGAAGAACGATGCCATCATATAAGGCCGATCGATCCGTCTCTACTCCACGACCACGAGCGCGGGATCGATCACTGGAGGGCGATTGGTTGCGCACGTATGTGTGGAGGAAGCTGATCTCCGGCGATCTAGAAAAAAACGTGGTGGCGGCAGCGGAAGGTCGATCGATTTATATTCATGGATGCACATGCACTGCTGCGAAACAGAACGCGATCATTCGGCGTGTTATCAGTCCACGAGCGCATCGATGGACGGGTGCACACCGGTGTAGTGCAGCGGGGAACCAGGCCTGCGCGCGAACGAGGCGAGAGCCATCAGCCATGTGATTTCGGCTGGCAGCCGAGTTCCGTGCGCGGCGAGAAATGATCGTCGCCGGACAATCGGCACGCCATCACCGTGCATGCGCCAACAGAGAGCCAACGAAAGCCTGGCCGACGGTCACATGGTGAAAGAGTGTGCCACAAGCCGCAAACGGGCTACACATATCCTGCGCCTGTGTATCACTCGGTATATACGCACGCCCGTCGGGACTTTTCCAATGGCCAACGTGTTCTGTCGTCGCTTTAGGTTCCTTGCTTGGGCGTGTCAATAATCTCCATGCATGCATGGTTAAACCCGACTGACTTGCTAGATCTCTGACACCTAGCTCGATTGTTCTCTCGACAAATATCCTTAGCCGATTAACAGAAAACATAATGCGACTCTGTATGATACATCCTATTTATCATACAACATACAAAATAAGAATAAGCTAAATATCAGGACTCTTCAGTGCAACTTCTATATACTACTCCCGCTGTCCACAAAAAAAAAATTAATTTTTTTTTTCTACGACAATAGAAATTTAGTTTTTTATTAACCATTGTAAGGATATTAATATAATGTTACATGAAACCCACATGTCGGTATTCAGGTAGGGATTGCAGGCAGGTATGAGTATGATTTTTTTCTTACTCGATAAGAATTATCTGTTGAATTTTATCCATTATCTGAATCCATACTTGCAGATACCAAATTTCACCTAAATCCGTACACGTCAGGTACCTGTGGGCTTGCGGATATTGGGTACCCGTTGCTTTGTCTATTTTTAAACTTGAATTTATGTATTCTACTCGTACGGGAAACACGGGGAGGAGGAGGCTGACATACCGGAGGCAGAAACCCGACCTTAGCAAAAATTTACAAGTATTCCTCCATATATATATATATATATATATATATATATTCTCTCTCCATCTCAAAATAATCGTCACTCTCTAGTTTATTTTTAAACTAGAGAGTGACAAATAATTTGAAATGGAGGGAATAACATATATAGTACATACTCCAACTGTACTCAAATAAATGATGTTTAAGACAATTTATTAGTTGAACTAGATTTTTTTTCAAGTACTAAATACTCCCTCCTTATCTTTTTATTTGACGTTTTGGACAAGACTTTGAACTAGATATGAACTACAAATTGTTGTCTGAAAGACAATTAAAAAGATAATGAGGGAGTATCAGACTAGAGTACTTGTTAAAGGGAGCCTATGTAAGATACATTATCAAGCTGAAGAATTTCGTAGCGCACTATGCCCTGTTACACTAGCTGCTAGCAGTAGTAGTATCGCTTACGCCCAGAATCTGTACGCCAAAGCAATACACATTTTATCTGGAAAGGTGATAGAACACCGTTACTGTATACATGTAGTACGTGTAGCAGGCTGCGGACACAAACAGCACGAGGTCCGTAGCCTTTTTGCTGCTTACGCCAAGGATCTTCCTCACGCACCTTTCTGCACCTAACAAAAGGGAACTACTGAAAAAGGCTTCCATTTGTAAAGGAATAAAGGGAAAGCAAAACCGAGTGAGTGATCACCAATTGCTTGATTGGCTTAGTAACCCCGGTTTTTGCATGTACACCAACATGTATCCGAGGGCACAAGCTAAGTAAACTCATCATCTACGTGTTGGGACGGCTAGTGCACCGGCGGCCGAGGCCGGTGGTGGTCGCGCGCGCGCGGGACCCACGCGCACCGGCCGGGCGCCCGGGACGTTGCTGCGCGCCTGCCTCTGGAATGCGCGAGCGAGATGCCGATCGGTCGAGCGCTGCGCCGGGCGCACCGCGCACGGATCGGAGGCAGACACGCCGAAATGCACGACGAGCCGTACGTCGACGTCCGTGCCCCGCCGGTACGGCCGCCGCCCCCACTTTGTGGATCTGCAGGCTCTCACGCGCTTACTTAATTGTCCCGCTAGCTAAGCTAACAACCCGTTGATGCATCTAAGAACCGTCTTCATTCAGGACCAGTCGTGGCTGGACTAGATACTTTTCGCCATATGAAAGACACGCATGCGGCATGCATATGGAGCAGCGCCGCCATATATGGCCAGCCGGCATGCATATGGACCCAGTTTCTTCTACAATAGCTAATCGATGGACACGGAGCATTTGAGACCCGTGGTGCTCGCTAAGTCGCTACCATGATACCATGTCCATAATGTTTTAGATCAGACGGATCCATGAATGGGCTTCAGGGACGAGCAAGGCCTGAAAGCATATGGTATATATGATATTTAACTACAGTTTTCGTTTTAAAAAATCCATGCTATTGCCAAATATTGAAATAGCATGTTGTATGTTGATGACGCACAGATACACTCTTAATCATTAACGATGTACTCCCTTCATCCCCAAATAAATGATGATTCTAGTTCAAAAAATGTCATTCATTTGGAGATGGAGGAAATATAAGCTGTGTCGTTTCGCTTGTAATAAATTGATCATAACCTCCTCAAAGGAGAATGTCGAGGCCATAACCTCCTCAAAGGAGAATGTCAAGACTTTACCCATCACCTAAAAAAATAAGCCGTGTCGTTTGGAAATGAAAAGAGATCAAAGGGCAGGTAATAAGTGTCTCGCTCCATGTGTCCGAACGCACAAAGCAGTAGGCTTGATCAGTGCTCGTGAAAATTCTCTCGAAGGTTACATGATCATTAGGAGCAGCAGCTGGAGACAGGAACAGAAAGGTTCTTCTTTTGACCTACCCAGAAAAAAATAAAGGCCAAAGGCTCATGTGGACGTTTGGTGCTCCACCGATAAGGAACACCATGGTGGTGTACTTTTGATGCATGCCAAACAATGAAATACTCACTCTGTTCCGAAAATTTGTCGTTTTGTAGTTCAATTTTGAACTACAAAGCGAGGGAGTAGCTGAATTGCTGACACCCTTGACCTCGAATCTGAACGCAGCTTCCTGACATTTTAACAGAAGTTGGAATTCATAGCATTGATTCGGTTTTGGTTTAAGGGCCTACAAGAATTCCGCTAGTTCATGCTTTCATTTGGATTTTTTAGAAGGTTGTGCATTACCCAAAAATTTGACCCATGATTGCTATGGTGATCCTTTGGTTGATTACTGCGTCCCACTAGTGATCATCCATAATCATGCCAGACAATTAAACTTTACTACATTATTTCTCCTCCCGTGCCCTTTTTTCTCCTTTACATGTTCATTATATCGGTGGTTATAATTGGATATTCTGGTATACTAATAATGTTGTTAATGGAGTGCACACATAGAGCTGGCCAGATGGGGCCGGGTCAAATGGGCTGACCCACAGGTATTTTGTCCCGGCTCAAGCACGGTCCGACACGATGTGGACCGGGCCTGCACTACAGGAAACTCAACGATAAATGACGGCCAGGACTATTGGTGGCGGGGGCGTCGTTTTTAAAATAATTAGCGACGGCTAAAGGCAGACGTCGTTAATAAGTATATAATTGCTGACGGTAACGCTAGTACCATCTAAAACAATTTATTTTCGATGGTGGGACATCGTTCTTAAAAGGCCGTCGTCAACATGGGCCTAATACCCGGTCCACCAGAGTCAGTATTGTCGAGGACCGTCGTTTACAAGGCCCTCATTGGCGACGGTTACCCTAGGCCGTCACCAATTAAGTCTCAATCCAGTATGGAAGAAGGTAACCGTTGTTCTTTAACGGACTGTCGTTAATATAAACCTAATACCCAGCTCGACGGTTCACTCTCCCCTCACATTTCACTCTGCCACTCCACGCCCGCGCCCCCTCCCTCGCCTTCGCACGCCGCCGCTGCGCGCTCGCCGCCGCGCACGTCGCTCCTCAAGTAAGTTCCCGTCCTCTCCCTCCACGGTTCCCCACCGCCCCACCCGCTCCCATCGCTCCACCCTCCATGACCGGTGGCCAAGCCCCTCCCCCCCACCCTCCACCACCTCCCCACCGCCCCACCCGCCCCCACCGCCTCCCCACTCGCATCCATCGCCTCCCCACTCGCATTCATCGCCTCCCCACCGCCCCACCCGCCCCCACCACCTCCCCACCGCCGCCCACCATCCTCCACCGCCGCCCACGGCCTCCCCATCACCCTCCACCGCCCCCATCGCCCTCCACCGCCTCCCCACTGCTTATGTGAATGTGAATTGTTTATGTGAATCGTGAATTGCAATGGTTATTGTGATATATGAATTGCTTATGTGAATCATGAATTGCTTATGTGAATCGTGAATTGCAATGGCTATTGTGAATTACAATTATTAGTGTTGATGTTGTGAATTATGTGAATGTTATAATTTGAATTACAATGGTTATCCGAATTATAATGTCACAATGTGAATTGTAATGGTTATGTGAATTATATGAATTGCAATGGTTAATGTTGATATGTGATGTTGAATTATGATACTTGATATGCAATTGTTTATTAGTTAGTTTATTATGTTGTTCATTAATTGGTACATATTGTTTATTGTTATTTAATGTTTTTGAGTGATTACTTAATATGTGTAAATAAACGGGTTTCAGGCCGGCCCGACACGGCCTGATCCGACAACTCATGACAATCATTAAATGCGTTTGTGCCGTATACACAGTTGTAGTCATAACGTATGCGTCGAGATGGCACAGAAGCGAACGGCGATGGTGAGAACGTCAATCACCCGCGCTTACGTGGACGGTGGATCCGGACGTGGAAGTGTCATCTAAGACCAACTTTCCTCCCTCTCTCTCGTTCTTTCCTTCTCGTAAATGACTTAAAAATGAAAAAGGGTAACGTAACCTATAGAAATGTGTCACCCATTTCGGATCGGCACGTCTCACATGCAACAGGCATGTGAGACGTGCAGATTCGGAATTGTCCCTTTTTTGGACAGTCTGAGAGTGACCGAGTGTGTGCTTATGATGATCTAGGTACAAGGTCTAAATCCGGACGTGATTTCGACATATGATCTCTGCTGCACCATTTTTGAGTGTGCAGTTGGAGAACATCATGGTTATGCTACTGAAATTTCATCCGGATTCAGACCTCGCGTCTCGTGATAAGCATGTTCCCTTGGTGACTCTTGGGTGGGTTTAGGACCTATCTGCTTAGTTGTAGGGTCGTGATATAATAAAAAAATGAAACTAATAATGATTTATTTGCTTTGAAGGTATACCCTCAAACATGGTTGAAGACCGCACTTAGATGTATACTGGTTGGAAAAAGGATGGGAGTCACTCAGAGGAGTGGTTCACCAAGACGAATGCTTTTATACAACGAGTTTTTTGTTACCAAACAACAGTAAGGTGCGGTGCCCATGTAGCAGATGTCAGAATGCAAAGTGTTTCGACAATGTGACGTTGACGTTCCACTTGTGTCGAAACGGTTTCATACAATATTATGAGGTGTGGACCTTTCGCGATGAGACACCTTCTCAAGCCGTAGATGATCGAGATGAGGCTGACAACATGGGGGTCGATAGGATGGACGAGATGCTTGAAGCCATAAATCCTGAATTGACGGAGGTCCTCCTACAATGGAGGTTGAAGCATTTTTCATGCTTCTCAAAGCTTCAGAAGAGCCGTTGTATGAACACACCAAAGTGACACTCCTCACTTTCATGACTAGATTTATGGCAACTAAATCTAGGTATTTTTTCTCTGATAACTGCTACAACGATCTCATCAACTTGATCAGCGATATCCTTCCACAACCCCATAAAATGCTTAAAGATATGTAACAGTCTAAGAAATTGATTTCTGGTCTTAGTATGAAATATAAGACGATTGATATGTGCCCAGACAACTGCATGCTTTTCTAAAAAGAGCATGCCAATGAGAGCAAGTGCTTAAAAATTGATAAAGTGAGATTTGTCGAAGTTGTTAATGACGACGGTGCAAAAGTAAAGACTGAAGTCGCACAGAAGCAGCTTCGCTACTTGCGTGTCACACCTAGGTTGAAGTGCTTGTTTCTTAAAAAAAACAGCCAGACACATGAGGTGGCAGAAAGAAGGTGTACGTGAGAATAACAAAATGATGGTTCACCCATCCGATGGTGAGACATGGAAGGCGTTTGACCGATTCGATCCAGATTTTGCCAATGACACAAGAAATATTCGCATCTGATTGGCGACAGATGACTTCTCACCATTCAGTACAAACGTCACACCATACTCTTGTTGGCCCATGTTAGCTATTCCTTACAACTTACCATCATCTATTTGTATAAAGTATGAGTTCATGTTCCTTTACCTTATTGTACCTGGACCGGATCATCCTGGTTCACGACTGAACGTGACGTTGAAGCCGTTGATTGAAGAGTTGAAAATGTTATGGACAGTAATCAAAGCATACGACTGTTACAAAAAAAAAGATGTAGGATCGAAGAGCACGTGAAATACTACCAGAGGGAGAGTGAATGGTAGATTTAAAACTTTTTCAGCAGAAGCTACAAAAATCCCTCAGCAGAAACCTATATGTTAATAAACTTGTGTGTGTGACTAATCTAGACGTGTTCAACTGCGATAAAAGTGGTATAGATTGTAGAGAATCATATCACGAAGACACCACAATAAGAATCACAAAAATTCGTAGAGTAAAACTCAAGTTATCTTCAAAGATGGAACAAGGGTCAATCTGTTCTACCTGAGTAAAAATCAGATCTGTAACGCTGCAAATAATCTTGTGTAGATCAAAAAATCACAAATCTAATGACCGTGAAATTTACAAAGATTATAGAGCATCAAGTTGTGAAGACAATACAACAGGAATATTGGATCAGTAAAACACGCGTTATGATTAAAATACCGATGCAACGTCTGGCTGTCCATAAACTCGATGAGAAAAACTTGCCAAAAACAAGTTAGACGAACAAGGCACAAAAGCTCCTTTAAACTACGAATTTTATTCAAAGAACCAGAAGAGGAACATCCCAAAGTCGTGCCCCATGAGCTCTGACCTCTCTTGCTTACATAACCAGCCCTAAGGCAACTCTAATCCAATTAGGACTCTCTAATCCTACTCAGTTTCAAACAAAATTTTCTATAACTATTCAAGACTCTTCCATACACAAATAGAAGCAATCTTAAGACTTCTAACACATTAGGAAAGTCCAAAACATTTCTAAAGTAACTCATCTTCATGACCAACATGAAAACTAACCATAACCGACACAAAAACTAAAAACATGATAGCCGCACAAATATTTCAGCATGAGAAATATCGAAAAGTCCAAAGCAGCCTTTATGCATTATACAAGGAAAAGTTCGGACACTCCAAAGCAAGTTCTTGCAAGTTCGGACAATCCAAAGTGAGCTTCTCAGATATAATCGAAACTTTGCAAGTAACCACTTATTTTTGACATAATTGCCAATGAATTCAGCACATAGGTCTCACAACTGAAATTCAACCTTCGAGTTGCATACAAATGTGATCCTTTTTTAAGGGGAAATCAGCCGCATGACAATAGACGTTCATTCCCCAGTGGCACCCGCCACACGTGCCGACGACAGGAGCACATGTACAAATTTACTCAAAATAGCCGAAACTATACAAACTTGCTCAAATTAGTAAAATTTGATAAAACTTACTCAAACATATCCAAAACTAGTTAAACTTGCTCAAACATAACCAAAACTAGATAAACTTGCTCAAACTTAGTAAAATATGATTAAACTCACTCAAACATAGCCAAAACTAGTTGAGCTTGCTCAGACATAAACAAAACTAGTCGATCTTGCTCAAACTTAGTAAAATATGAGCAAACTTACTCAAACATAGACAAATCTAGTTAACTTGCTCAATTCTAGCTTGTAATAAGCAAATTTAGTCAAATATGCGATTTTAAACTTATAACATATCTAACTACACTTCCACTTCACAGAAATTGGCGACAGAGGCTCAAACTCTATCGTCGTAGCTTCTGACACTTGGACGACGGCTCGAGGACGACTTCCCGTGCTCCAGAGGCAGCAGATGGGGTAGCGTGTAGCGTGGCGTGTGTCGCATGTGTATAGTGTTTGTGAATTAGTGTTTTGCAATGAGTGTGGTGATATATATATATATATATATATATATATATATATATATATATATATATATATATATTGATATGCCCGTGTGAGCTAGCCATCGAGCCAGTGCTGGCCTCGAAGGCAGGACAACACTTTCTATTTTTTTTTAAAAAAATCACCTACCTAATTGACGACGGTTTCTGGTACTTGGCCATCACCAATAAGCCATAATAATTGGCGACGCCTGGGAATATTGTCGCCAATAAGCCATATTAATTGGCGACGGCCAAAGGCACCGTCGATACTTATTGGCGATGACCATGTGGCACATCGTCTATAAGCTCCACTTGCTGCCACGTCGCATGGTGGGATTATTGACAACGGGCTGGTCTGGCCGTCACAAATTATTTTATAGATGACAGACGTCGTCGTCAATAATCTTATTGATGACTAATAATCAAAGAAGGTCGAAAACCATCGTCAATAAGCAGATACCATCGTCTATAACTTATAAACGATGATAGGGACCTTATTAACAATGGTTTCTGACCGTCATTTATCATCGCGATTCCTATAGTGCCAGGCCAGCTTAGAGCTCGGCATGGGTCATGTTTGGTGTTCAACCGAAGCCTGTTGGATTGGCCCGATACGATCCATATGGCCGCTGGCCCAATCGGCCTGGCTGGAGGCCAGTGGAGCCCATGGTGGCTGGCCCACCACAGACCCGACCCATCAAACCCGACTGTAATATATAAGGGACCAGAAAGACTAAAACCCTAATCCCTCTCTCGATCTCTCCACCTCTGATCTCTCCCTCCGATCCCCGTCGTCGCCTCCTCCGAAGTTCGATCCCTGGCAGTCGCTGCCTCTCTCTCCGATCGAATCTCTGAGGCTGCCCCAACAGTTGGACCAGCTAGAGCCTGTTTGTCTAGAGACGAAGAGGTTAACCTACGAGGCAGAAATACAGGACGTGCGACATTGAGCTTCGATGTGGCAGATTTGAGCTTCGATGAGGTGTGAAGCTTTGAGCTTGGATGAGGCGAGGTCATGGAGGGTGTCCGGCCGGATTTGAGCTTTGATGCAGCGAGAAAGGGCGGCACAGTCAATGTGAATTCCCTGGGAGAGGGCAGTAGCGCGACACATGGAGAGGATCTGATCAAGCGGCTCGGGTCTTCAGTTCCACCGCTCCTCGGTCACATCGCCATGACAAAGGTGGCTGACATATCTATAACGGGTTTAGGGCCGACCTAACACATTTGGCCCAGTGTGGGTTTGGCCTGACACAGCTCGTGTAATTAGGACCCGTGCCATGCTTTGGTGTGGCGAATGCATGTCGAGCTGGCCCAACATGATCCATTTGATAATCGTGTTGAGCCAAGATGGGACTTTGCAAGCCTGAGCCTGTCCGACACTGCCCATTGGCCACCTCTATGCACACATTGTGTGGAATGACATGAGAGCTTATTTTAGCTTTGAGCTGCGTAAAAATTGTTGTTGGCTGGAAGAAAGAAGATGATTTGGGTGTGTAACTAGTGATAGTTGAGTAAATATTTCTTATAGTTGGATGAGAAATCTGGGATGAAAGGAGATTCCAATTTATACTGAAATATATAGATTTTCAAGAATTTACTTCATAGGAAAATCCATTTAGTTGATATTTCCAATTCGTGATATTGATTCTGCTTCATAAAATTGAACCAAGGATACCCTAAAACTACACGGTTATACTACTTCACTCGGTCTAGAGGAACTTGCACTATTGGTTCGATCTGTTATGATTGTCTGAAAGAAACTCTCACCTAGGCGGATAGCACCGAAAGAACATGCATCATGCATTGCTGCAACCAAACATTGCAAATTTCCAATGCTAGCGTGTTGCGTGCTTACATCCTGACAAACTATAGATGTGTATTTGTGCTTCAGTCTTTCTCAAGTGATCTCAACGGTATATTAGGAAGAGTCCAGATAAGATTAGATTACGAGAGTCCTGATTAGACTGGAGTTGAGTTAGAGTCCCAGGAGGAAAATATCACATGTAATCGTGCTATATAATGACCCCAACCCTATTGTAATAGTGCACCTCCCAGATTAACAATCCTGCGTTGCTAAATTGAGCCCCAAAATTCCAACAATCTGGTATCAGAGCTTAGGTTCGGATCCTATCCGCTGCCCCAGAAGGACGTGCTCCCGTGGCGACAGCCAACAGCGGAGGGGTAGCTGGCGGGCCAACAGGTCCGTTCTGCATCGAGTACGAGTGTCGGGCAAGGTCGACAGGAAACCGACACTGGCAATCAGGACGATAGGCCCAACGACAAGCGCCGACAAACAACAGTGTCGAAGAGAGATGGAGGCACGAGAGATTCGATCGAAGTCGGGGGAACACCACGCGAGCTCGTGCAGGCGACGGTCTCCGCGGGGTTAGCGATAGGCAGCGACGACCCTCGTCGCGGTTGGAGCAGCTGTCAGGATCCATCAGAGAGCGCGCGCGAGGTGGATCGACGCGGATCCGCTCGGGCGCAGTGGTGGGACTGAGGCTCGGTCATGTGCGACTCATGAAGGAGTGCGACTAGACTGCCGGAGTAGCAATCGCATGGATCTAGCGGGTTTTCGGTGCAATAGCGCTGGAGGAGGTCGACTGACGGCAGCGGCACGCTTGCATGGCACCTCGTTGCAGAAGGGATGGCGGCTCCATGACCAGCGCATGAAAAGAGAACGTGGCTGGAATAGAGGTGTCGGATTGGATCTGGTGGGCCTATCATTAGTTTGTGTTGGTGGACAAAGACAAGCGTGTTGGGTTGGGCTCTAGCTAGGTCTGGTCCGTGGTGATCCAAGAGGAAGAGGTTGGAGGACTGCCCGAGTTGGGCTGACCTGACCAAATGGTCCAGGACTTGTCAGGCTCTGTGCAGAGCAGTGTGAAGAAGAAAACCGGCTGGGCCTGTCTAGTGGGCCTGGGTCTGCATGTGGGTCTGGTCACTTGCATCAGGAGAGAAAAGGAGCGTCATCATGGTCTCGTTGTGTGGGACGTGCTCAAGGAGACGTTCACGACACCAAGTACAACTCCATCGTACATGCAACACTGTGGGTTTGAGTCCCACTATGGCTGCAAGGAGATTTCGAGTTCAAGTCCCAGAAGGAGGCTTGGCACACGGGAGACAACAGACTGTGCATGAGGTCAACGAGCACAAGCGGAGGCGCAACAACGAGCGCGCGACAGAGGTTGATCGAAGGCGGGGTGGCGGCTCAGATCGGGAGGATCTGGAGCGCGCAAGACCCGACAACCTTCTCTAACTTAGAGTGGCTCAAAGACGCAGGACGCTCGGTGCGAAAAGGGATCATGACGGGGGGAGCAACGACGATATCATGACGACTCCATGCAGCAAGGGCTCGACGGTAGACACAACACGACATGTGAGACAATCACAGGTGCCAGGATCGGGGGGACTCTGTTGAATGATCCTGAACATTGTGGTTGTGAGCATGGTTCAAGTTGTAGGGAGTTGAGATCAGGGGAGAATGTGAGGTGATCTCAACGGTATATTACGAAGAGTCCAGATAAGATTAGATTAGGAGAATCCTAATTAGATTGGAGTTGAGTTAGAGTCCTAGGAGGAGAAGATTACATGTAATGTGGCTACTATATAATGAGTTCAACCTCATTGTAATAGTGCACATCCTAAATTAACAATCATGCGTTCCTAAATTGAGAGTCCCAGAATTCCATCAGTCTTGAGTCTCAAATTCCTTAACTGATAGGACTTCAACTCCAGTATACATATAGCACTCTTCACGACTATTTGTATAAAAATACGGTCCAAAGGACCGTATTTTTGTTTCAAATAATGGCGTCACTTGGTTGGGAAGGCTGGAGAACGGGAAAGATAGTGTGACATCAGCTAGGTGGCCAAGTGGGCCCAGAGGGCTTGATTCCCCCAACCACGCGCGAAGGAAAGAGAAACCACCACTCTTTTTAAACACCTCCACCCTTCACTATCGTCTTTGCTTCTCTTCTACACCCTTCCAACACAAGCTCGTTCACTCACTCTCTTCCAGTGCTTCTTCCCCCTTCATGTCCCAGAGAAACTAGTTATAGACTGAAAAGGAATGGTCAGTGTAGAGTGCTTGATCTTGTGAGGTAAGTTGTCGATGTTACAATGGTAGTGGTTGTGCTAATTAAGCGAATTGCGAGCGCATACCTCCATTTTCCTTGTTCTGTTCTTGCATGTATGTATATGTTTTTTCATTTAAAGCAATGTTCTTGCGATATTTTTCGGGTCGTTGCATGCATCTATTTGTTCATAAATCAGGGATTCAGCACGTTGTTATTTTTTTTTGTCTCTTTAGTCCAGTGCATAGATATTGAGCGGTGGAGGGATGGTTAGTTGTTTTCCAATGTGTTCTTGTTAGACCGTTGGCTTGCCTACCATTTTAGAGGACTTACATCAGCACAATAATTGTGATGATCTATTGGTGGAAGTATTGTTCCTTTCGTTTGTCCACTTATCAAATCAGTCCCTTAATAGTTTGATCCACAGGGGATTTTTTTTTCATTTTGATGTGTCAACCAGCAAAATATCTTCCAACTTACGGAAACGTGTAAAATACTTCTTTTTTCCCAAAAATTTTGTTCTGGTGTGATTTTACTGAATACAACCCCAAATAAAATGTTTCCAGAAAAATTAACTAAATATTTCCGGGGAAACATGTCGACTAGTGATCCAGGCATACAGTCATGAATTATTTTAAAGCAATTGTTCTTCAAAAGTCGAGAGTCTTCATACTGTGTTCTAACTTCTAGCTACTGGTACAATTAGTATCAATGTATTTTCAAGGGAAAATGCTGCATTATTAGTGTTTCAAGCCCCGGCAATAAGCAGTTCATGCAATAACCGTATAATTTTGTACGTTTTCTTCAGAATTTCTTGAGTTATGTTGGACATATTAGATCACATCGATCAGGTTTATCTTAATCATATATGGCTTCATATGTTTTTTTTGTTTTCTAGAAAAATATTAGGTTCATTCATATTCGGCAGGGCATTAAACCTGTAATAAAGTAGCAATGATAGTTGTGCATTGAGAGCCAATAGTAGGCAATATTGGCGGTATCACTAGGAACCGTGCCCAATAAAACATGCATCTTCATCCAAGTGGAAAGACGATGGAGCCGTGATGCTTGTTTTACGGCGCCGCCATGCGCCATGCGCCATGGCACCATGCATGCCTAGGAGTCTAGAACAACAGTATCGCTGCTTGCAAGCTGCCTCTTCCCGGGTTTTCGAAAAAAAAAACTGCCTCTTCCCAAGGTGAGAAGTGTTGCTTATAGGATCCGTGAATGCCAAGCTGTATTCTTGATTTGGCCTTTATTGTCTTTGCTTGTGACTCCAGACCCGAGATCTATAATGGTGAGTACGTCTCTACTCGTACGCAATTCATGCAGCGTGAGCTACGAAGTACCAAGTGGCAGGCCATGGCTTGTATGCATACAGTCATACACCAGGTTAGTTATGCATTCCGCGAGGGCCACTGCGACCACAACTCTGCCATGGAATTCCTCGACAAGGAGACAGAACGGTCAGAAGCCGTGCAAGGGACCATTTGTTTTGTTGTGCCCTCGAGACCAACTTTTTAGGGCTAGCCACTCAAGGCAGCGAGCCTGATCATCTAAAAGACGGTTTGCTCCCATCTGGCACGGATCTTCCAACTTTTATTAATCCACTCTCAATCGCATGCATCCCAACAACATGCTACCGCATGCTTGTTGCATATGGTCCAACTTCAATGCTAACGTCGTTGGTTTTGCGCCGCAGTATCATCTTTTTCTTTCTCACTGGTGTATGCGAAGGACCGCATTAATTTGTCAGTATACAAATTTCTAGCAAATGCTCCCTTTTTCCAATAAATCAAGTCTATTATTGAGAAAAAACACTTAAAACGTCTGGTAAACAAGTGGCTCCATCCCTGCTTACAGATTTAAGATTGTGAAATAACTTTGATTTCAACATCCATTCGTATTACTATGCCCTGGTCCATGACACTGTGGGAGCTATGATTCCCTGCTGACTACGGCCAATATGCTCCTGATCTCACACTCGACACTATCATTCAGTGCCCGCGACATTGCTGCATATTTGCCCGGCCTGCTGCTCTGCCTTTACTGTACTCTGTACTAGTAATATTCAGGCTTCACCGTACTCCTGCCCTAGAAACCAGAGAAGAAAGAGTAAGCTCAGCATGGTGCCTGCGTTAAACTTTACCAAAAGCGCTGAAACCAAGGCATACACACATACTACTAGTACAACACATACAGTTACCATCCAACCAGTAGTCAAGCACACTGGCTTCTTCTGTAACTGAACTCTCCAACTTTATGCCGGCTTGCGTGATTCGTGAATCATTTCTAGATTGAGGTGTTGTTTTGCTGAATTCGATGCAGGTTGTTCTACGTGTTGCTGGAGATCAAGCGAGCTAGCAAATGGTGATCATGGAGTCATGTGTGCCTCCTGGGTTCAGATTTCACCCCACCGACGAGGAGCTTGTCGGCTACTACCTCCGGAAGAAGGTGGCCTCGCAGAAGATCGATCTCGACGTCATCCGCGACGTCGACCTCTACCGCATCGAGCCGTGGCATCTCCAAGGTTTGCGCAGGATTCAATGGAAAAGAGGCCCAGTTATACTAACGAATATATGTGATGTTCTCTTCGACCCCACTGATAGATTTAATCTCACCCTATGCATATGTCATGCATGGCCTATGAAGATCACTGCAAGATCGGGTACGAGGAGCAGAGCGACTGGTACTTCTTCAGCTACAAGGACCGCAAGTACCCTACGGGGACTCGGACGAACAGGGCGACCTTGACGGGGTTCTGGAAGGCAACGGGGCGGGACAAGGCGGTGCGCGACAAGAATGACCGGGTTCTCATCGGCATGCGGAAGACGCTCGTGTTCTACACGGGGAGGGCGCCCAATGGCCGGAAGACCGACTGGATCATGCACGAGTACAGGCTCGAGACCGACGAGAACGCCGTTCCTCAGGCATGTGCTGTCTACCGCGCCTTCCATTGTGAATCTATATATCGCCATCTCTCTTATTCTTGCGCTCATTCGGTACCCGCGTTCTGTGTATCATCTTTTTTACATACTGACCTCGTGCTGGAAGTGCGTGCATCTGCGCGCGCGCTTCTGCTGCTGCGGCTACCTCAGCGCCGGCGGCAACAAGGTTCGCCGGCGACGTGGAGGAGGGTGCGGCAAAGGGGGCGCGCCAGATCAACCGGACCCAAGTTCCTGGGTTGGGCTGCGTTGGGTTATCCAGAATGAGTTGGACTGAACTTCCCACACAGCCCATATTGGCCCAATCACGATTGGCGCGCCGGCAGGAATGAGAAACATAAGCTAGGATTTTTCTTTATTTTTTCTCCGTTCGTTAAAAAACGCACCCAATCTACAGTTGGTGCAAACTGATTTTTACCAGGGTAAAGATTTCGCACCTTTTAGCTACGCTACGGAGGGACGACTGGCATGCAGTAAAGAACACAATGTGAATTGATCACCATTAATTAGTTGTGATAAAATTTAATTTGAGCGAGTTTTGTACGCATGCAGGAAGAAGGCTGGGTGGTGTGCCGAGCGTTCAAGAAGCGAGCCATGCACCCGCCACGGAGCGTGGTCGGAGCATCGGACATGGGCTACTCCTACGACGATCCCAGAATCACCGGGACGGCGGCACACTTCAAGTTCAAGCAAGAGCCACCCCAGCTGGACGGCGCAGCCGCCGCCGCCCTCCCACAGTACTCAAGCTGCCTCTCAGAGCTCCCGCGACTCGAGAGCCCACGGACGCCGAACCAAGACAGTCACCGAGGCACAGCTGATGGAGAGCAAGACTACAGCCTCGGTGCAAATAAGCAGTTCGCCGCGCTGTCCACGGACTGGAGGACCCTCGACAGGTTCGTCGCGTCTCAGCTCAGCCCTGATGGGGAGTACGCCGACCCCGGCTTGCCCAAGGAATTCAGTAAGCCGGCGGGGGCGCGAGCAGGAGACAATGAGGACGCGACTGACGTAGTGGCGCTGCTGCTCCTCGACAGCGTACCGGAGGACGCCGGGCTGCTGGGATCCGTGCCCTCTACATCTGCGTGCCTGCACAAGAAAGAGGCAAGATGACATTCTACATTCACCGTGAACCGTGGATGAGAGCACAGAACACGCCATCACTTGAACTCCAGGCATCGACCCCTGATCGTTACCGTTTTCAACACAACGAGCGTCCATCTGGTCTCGTAGTTTCATCCGTGGCCGTGCAAACACACTTGAGACCCTAAGAAAACACTTCTTCTCTAGGAATTTACGGCATGTCGATGGAACATAACATGCATATATGAAAGTTGTCAGTGTGTGACGATAGGAACTGAAGTGTATTCTGTGACAATATTGTGCGCGTTCTGCATTTTTTAATAACAGAAAAAGATTGTTATACTACGCATCTCATCTGCTCCTGCAGTATCACATGCCATATATTTTTATTTATTTATTTATTAACACTATAGAAATCTCAACGATTTGCAACGGCCAGAATAATCTTAGAAGTCTGGAAAGTTTCTCTCAGTTAGACGTGAGAGAGCAATCCTAGGAGCGAACCTACGTGCAGGGTGGGCACTAAAACTAGGATGGAAACCAAAAAATCTGAGATCAGAAGTGAAAACAACGAAATACTTGGTAACGAATACCTATTCAGATGATTAATCTAAATAACTAATAAATAATTTTGATACCATCCTCGAGTATCCGAAATAACTAAATAGTACAAAATCGAGTTATGGTCTACATAATATGATCAATTTGAATTTTTATCTTTCATTTGTTAGTTGTGATGTGTGAAGTCATTATATTGAACTATTTATTTGTAATCTATCATTAGTAAACTGATAATTTATTGACTCGTGAGGTTAAAGTTATGAAATGATATTGGACTGGTGGACATGGTGTGCGGCCCCAACCACGACATTGGCACCGACGTCTTGGTCACCGCCAACACGCACCTCCTGAACTTCGACCACCTCTGCAACCAGGAGGACTAGGGTAAAAAAACCATTCGTCGTGCGGATCAGATCGACAAGTTGGTGACTAGATTTATGATTTTGCGTGCTTTTATTTGTTCTCTTCTGCTGCAATGTTTTTTAATGCGAGGGCGCATCCAGACGAAAATTATAGGGGGTGATAACACACTCAAATTTATTTCAGATGACTTGGGTTTAGAATCTAGAACCACCAACTTTTTCGTATGCATTTATCTATTTCAAAATTTCTTTCATTTTAATTCTATTTAAGTTGTTAAATTAAAGTTAATGAATCTGAATTTAAAATTGATGAAATCTAAAACTTGAGATCTGAAATTTGAATTTAATTTCAAACATCAAATTTGATACAAATTTCAAATCTAAAGGTTCAAGTTTAAAATAAACCTTGAATTTGAATTTGAATGTCAGATTTCATAAAAGTAAAAATCAACTTTGAATTTGAAATTTCAATCTTGAAAAGAATTCCATGTTCAAATCCAATTTTCAAATTGGATGGAATCTGTCGGAACTCTGCAGACCGGGTACCCCGCGTACAACCATGAAGTTGCACCGGACCTAGCCTCTCTGCTTAGGAAGGCTCCGGTGATGCCACGTGTCCAACGGCTTCAGACCCGGCCTCCTCGCTGAGGCGGGCTCCGACGCCACCACGTGTCTTACGGCATCGGACCCGTCCTCCCCGCTGAGGCAGGCTCCAATGATGCCACATGTCCTGCGGTTCTGGACCCAACCTCCTCGCTGAGGCGAGATCCGGCGCTGCCACATATATTGTGGCACCGGACCATAACTCCTCGCTGAGGTGGGCTCGATTGCTACCACGTGTCCTGCCACCCGTCGTGGGTGGTAGGCCTCGAGAGTAAAGGAGGTCATGCCCTGTCCAGTGGCACATTTAAGATTTGCGCGTTCCCAAGACACACGACTTGCAGCGCACGCCGCATGCCACAGTGATGGTGCAACAGTGTAGCACCGTGCAACAGAGTACGGTGAAGTGATAGGATGGGACATTCTCCATCATCATCAACATCTATGCTTAACCTCTGGCGTTCGGTGCGACAAGACGACTCTTTTTAAAGCCATTGTCAGAGGATGCTACAAGTAGTCATGAGTACTCTAGATTATGTATAGGGTACAAATCACCCTGATGCCACTTGTTGGGCCCCTCGTCTTCGTGTAACTGCCTGACCTTGGACTATAAAAGGATCGGACAGCTACCGACATAGGACAAGCTTTCACAAACGTATAGAACTCCATCTAAAGTCAAGAAATACAACACACACTCCCATGGACGTAGGGTATTACGCTCCAGCGGCTCGAATAACATAAAATCCTCGTGTTCACCCGTGTTAATCCTACTCGAGTGCGCAAGAGCTTCCTAGGAATTTAGTGTTGGCGGTCATTATATACCAATTCTGACTGTCAATATAACTCAATTATGTGAGGGAATAAATATTTCTTGCACACATCATAGTTAGATTGAACATAATTCCACTTGTGCTTGGATAAATAGTGCATGGAGGAGTTTTTGTGTAGAAATGATGGAGAATGAGGGGAGCAATCCTAAAAAGTGCCACCCCAGCCAATCACACGATGACATGTGGCATCACATGGATCCATGGACCCATTCCCAGGCGTATCCTAGGGAATCCAATGGAAATTCACGCGGAGAAGGAACATGAGCATACATATCAGTCACCCAGAGGAAGCACAATCGAGGGGGGGGGGGGCTGGATCACGTCGGTCGATCCCCTAGCTTGGAGATGATCGAAGCCTTGGCCATTGAGCCGGAGATGATCGAAGCTTCGTTCAGTGAGCTAGAGGTAGTGGAAGCTCCAGCCCCCGGGCAAGAAGTTGTTGAAGGTCCGGTTGCTAAATCGGAGATAACTGAAGTTCTGGCTGCAGAGCCGAAGTTGGCTGATGTACCTGCACCTAAGCCAGTGATAGAAATGACTTCGGGTGAAGCCCCAACAACCACCCCGGAAGCAACTGCTCCGGAGGTGCCCATGCTAGAGGCAGAGCGCCATGAAGAGGCGGAGACAGGCTCTTCACCCGTGGAGCCAGCGATTTAAGTTCTTGCGACAGGACCTTCGGCGTCGGCCCTGGAGGTAGGAGTTCCCCCAGCGGGTTCTTCCTCAGCTGTAGCCGAAGAGCTTCCGGAGGGTGGCCCCAGTGCCGCAGGAGCTGAGGGTACCTCTCTTGTAGAGTGAGACACTATTTTTGTTATGGAAAATCCCCTGGAACCGGCAGAGATGACCCCAGCAGGTTCGGAGCCTATCCCCATGGCACTGTCTATAGACAATGCCTGCTCGAGCCTCCGACAAGTTCAACTCGCCTTCGATCATGAGAGCAAGGTCCTTTAAGAGGAATGCCACACCTTGAAGAGTTGGCACAACAGGCTCCATTTTGAGACCAGGCTTGCTCAAACGAGGCTTGCTGATTAGAAGGAGTGGGTCAAGAGGGAAATGGACTGGATGGAATACTAGGGTAAGCTGCTGGAAGAGAAGGAAGCCGCAATCAGGGCGCTCAATGCTAATTCTTGGGAGATCCTCGAGCAAGCTAAGGAAAGGCGTGATGCTGCTGATGAGCGTCACGAAAGCCTCAATGAATTAAATGGGGTCCTCCTGAAGCGTCGAGCGAACCTTGATACGAGAGAAGATAAGCTCCTGGAATAGCAGGAGGATGTTTTGAAAAGAGAGAAAGAGCTCACCCAGAAATTGACTCTGGCTGAGCAAAATTTTGTAGATCGCACTAAGAAGTTGGATCTGTGGAGCGCGGAAGAAAAGGAGAAGTCCTAGAAGCTAGGGTAGGAGCTCTCGAAAAGAGAGATTGATATTGCCGCCAGAGAAGGGAAAGTGAGGGGCAGGGAACAAGACCTAGCCAAACGGCGAAACCATATCCACCTCCAGGAGATGGAGCTAACCAACTGCGAAAAGCATGTTGCTGAGAATATGCAGCAACATGCCAAAGCAGATAAGCGCTTCGCTCGAGAGAGTTCGGAGCTAGCGGCCGCCCGAAGGTCACTGGAGGAGCAGCGGAGCTCGAGGGTGACCGAATACTTGATGCTATGGGATTTCCTGGGACGTGCAGACAGGGCCCTTGTGCCTCTTGGCTTCAGTCAGGTACGCCCGGAGGACCCAACGCAGGAGCTGGACCAGACGCTGGTGGCACTTGGCTCAATTGGCAACAAACTCGATGCAAGGGGTAATGTCATGCTGATCAACTGGAGACAGAGGGGAGATCTCTAGCCAAAAACGTCGCCAAGTACGTCTTGGCGTGTTACAAAAGCTGAGACCCCCAATTTTCTCTTGATCTAGTCTTTGAAGGAATCATTGCTGAAGAAGAGGATGCCGCCAAAGCTAGTGTCCAAGAGGCTGCTGAGAAGGTTGCTTCATTTTTCCACAGGACTTAGATCCTCCAGTAGTTAGGTCTTTTCCTTTTGCCATTTGCTGTAATCTCAATTTTGTAATCCAGTACTTTGAATTAATGAAATCCACTCTTTCTGCCACGAATTTCACTTTGTCTTTAATATACTGTGCTCTGTCTTGTTGGCCCCCCGGTAGATGTGCACTATTTGGTTGTGATCATATACTTAAAGGTTTTAACAGTATGTTGATGACTTGAGCGCTTCGAGTTTGTAGATTTTAGGTCCGAAGTCTTTAAATCTGATGCTTCCGGAAACCCTTTATTGCATCGACGGCGGGCCCCCTGGGGTTGTTGGAGCTTTGTAGCTCCGACGTCACCCACTATCAGCGTGTAAAACGTCGTCGGTGGGCCCCCTGGGGTTGTCGGAGCTTTGTAGCTCCGGCGACACCCATTATCAATGTGTAAAACGTCAACGACAGGCCCTCTTGGAGGTTGTCGGAGCTTGATAGCTCTAGCATCGTCCACCGTCACTGTGTTTTTCCTGTACATTAAAAATAAAAAAAGAGTAAAATTCGTTCTCTTGTCTATAAATTGTTTGTGACTTATCGTTCTTGTTTTAGTTTTAGATCCGAAGAAACTCAATATGATAACAAGCATATTGATGTAATCTTTTCGGACCCACATGCTTTTTTAGTACTCACCCTACTGAGGCCTCCCGGGGTGTAGGTAGAGTGGCGTACTTAGGGTGCAGGACCAGGCTAAGTCGATAGCGCACTCCGGACCTATGTTGGCTTGGCGTTCAGGCAAATAGACTATGCAGCAATGTTCAGATCCAAAAAGACCAACAATATGACTTGTAACACATATGAATAACTTGGACTAAAACTTAAACAGAATTGCACACTTCATTATAGACAAGAAGGATAAAAATAATTCAAAATATTGAGCCTTGTACAAAAATAAATGCACGTGGATCCTGTTTTCACACAACAATGTCTTTCATCATAGGTCCGGATTACAGGGGAGACAAGGACACACTTAGGGTACAGGACCATGCTAAGCGTGTTATACATCTTGTACTAGCCGAGGGCAGGTAGTTACACTTTTAGTGCTGTGACTGTGTCAAGTGTTACTTGAACTTCCTAGACCCTCCCAGAGGGGTCTGGATGTTCCCTTGGAGGACCTACCCGATTTTGTATATTGAATCTATAACATACATTGTGTGTAATTACAAACTCACCTCCGTGATTCTAAGTGTAAAACTTACAGAGGTGCTCGATGTTCCAAGAATTTGGAAGAGAGGTCCCATCCTCAGTTGTCAAGCGAACGCATCCGGGACGGGATACTTTGATCACTCGGAAGGGACCTTCCCAGCTGGGGGAAAGTTTGTCCATCCCTTCACGAGTTAGTATCTTCCGTAGCACCAGATCGCCTTTCTCGAGCTGTCGGTTGTGCACATGCCTTTGATGATAGCGCCGGAGCACTTGGCGATAGTGTGCATTCCGAAAAGCTGCTTGGCACCTCCCCTCATCGATGAGGTCAAGGTCTTCACGCCAGAGCTGGTCGTGCGTGGCTTCGTCGAAGGCCCAGAACCAAAGCGACCCCATGGTGACCTCTGGAGGAAGAACTTCTTTAGCTCCGTACACCAAGAAGAAGGGTGTTTCTCCAGTTGACCGGTTAGGTGTAGTCCTGCTTTACCACAGTGCAGACGGAAGCTCTTCGATCCAGTTGGCTCTATGCCTTTTCAAGCGCTCATACGTGCGCGTCTTGAGTCCTTTTAAAATTTCTGCATTTGCTCTTTCGGCTTGACCATTGCTTGTTGGCTGAGCTACTGATGCGTAGCTGACTTGAATGTCGAGGTATTCACAATACTCTTGGAATGCAGCACTTGTGAATTGGGTTCCATTGTCAGTTATGACTTTGTTTAGAACTCCAAATCTGCATATTATGGACTTCAAGAACTTGCTTGCTGATTGTTTGTTGAGTGTCACAACTGGAGTAGCTTCCGGCCACTTGGTGAACTTGTCGATGGCGACGTACAGGAACATGTAACCTCTGACGGCTTTTGGGAATGGTCCCAAGATGTCCATACCCCACACAGCGAATGTCCATGTTGGAGGTATCATTTGTAGTGATTGAGCATGTGTGTGAATTTGTTTTGCGTGAAACTGGCATGCTTCACATTTTTTTCACTAGCTCAACTGCATCGTGGAGTGTTGTAGGCCAGTAAAAGTCATGCCGGGAGGCTTTACCAACCAACGTGTGGGAAGATGTGTGGTTCCCACACTCGCCTCCATGGATTTCCGTGAGAAGTTTGCGGCCTTCTTCCCTTGCAATGCACCACATTAGGACGTCGTTGGCACCATGCCGGTAGAGAACCCCTTCTACCAGTGTGTATCTTTTAGCCAACCAGACGATCTGGTCAGCGGATACACCGTCTTCAGGAAGGATGTTGTCTTTCAAGTAGCCCCGGATCTCCGAGATCCATGCATCGGAGCTAACTTGAGCTTATGAGTCTTGTGTGCTGGGTTGCTCAGAGCTTTCGGCAGCACCTACGACCCTTGGTGGATGCCATGGTAACAGGGCCATCGGGACCGCCAGTTTTGAGGTGCTGGTCTCGTCCCCTTTGCTCAGTTCGGCAGGCTGAGCTGTTGGTCTTGATAACCTCCGGACGAAGATTCCATTAGGAGTCGGAGCTCCGGTTGAATCCTTCGTCGAGAGTTTGTCAGCTTCAGCATTGTGAAGGCATTAAACATGGTGGAGATCCAAGACTTCGAAGTCATTCTAGAGCTTCTGGACTTCAAGGAGATAAGCGACTAGTTGGGGATTGTTGTAGCAGCATTCACCTTTGACTTGTTTTATGATGAGTTGTGAATATCCCTTCACCAACGGTTGTTTGACACCGTAGGATAGTGCCACCTTGAGCCCATAGATGAGAGCTTCATACTCCACCATGTTGTTGGTTGCCTTGAAGTCAAGGTGAACCGGGTATCTAACCTTCTCCCCGGTCAGAGCGAGGAGAAGGATTCCAGCTTCGACCCCCTGCTTCTGCACGGAGCCATCGAAGTAGAGGGTCCAGAGAGGGTCCAATGAGGTTCGGTGAATACTGGGACCTTGGGTTTCGACTTCTGTTCACTGGGGCCCCCAGGGTTTGATGGAGAGGGAGTCCATTCTGTAACGAAATCAGCCAAATCTTGACTCTTGATTGCTTGCCTTGACACAAATTCGAGATCGAACTCGGCCAGCTCTGTTGCCCACTTTACAATGTTGGGTTATGCAAAATAGCACACAGTGGATAGGAAGTTACCACTGAGATCTTGTGGGCTTGGAAATAGGTTAAAGCAGCTTATACACCTCAATGTAGTGTGTCTTGGCATCGTGGAGTACTTCACTGATGAAGTACACTGGTCGCTGGACAATCCAAACTCTTGTGGAAGAGTCCGGAGCTTCCTCTCCATCGACTTGGACCCTCCCTGAGGGGTCTGAGCCTTCTTGTTGACCTTCCCGGACGCTCACGGAGGGGTCTAGATTTTCTTCCTGTTCAACCCAGACCTTCCCTGATAGGTCTGAATCTTCTTGAACAGCTGTTAAAACTCCCTCAAATGAGAGAGCTTGATCTTCTATTACTCTGTCTTTAAGATCTGTGTCTGGGGGCTGGGACCCAAACTCGCCTTTAGGTAGCTTCGGACCCTCCCGAAGGGGTCTAGGCTCCTGAACTGGATGTGGCTCCGGCCTTTCCGCGACCAGGACCATGCTGAAAACTTCTGTAGTTGTCGAAATATAAACAGTAAAGGCTCACCAGGATTCGGAGCTACCAAGATCAGTAGGGTGGTGAGGAGTTGCTTCAGCTCTTGAAATGTCGTTTTTGTTTCTTCAGGCCAATGAAATGGTCCGGACTTCCTCAAGAGTTTGAAGAAGGGTAGCGCCCGCTCTGCTAGTCTTGAGATGAACCGGCTGAGCGTAGCTAGACACCTAATTAACTTTTGGACGTCTTTTATGCTGGTTGGGGGCCACATATCTTCTATAGCCTTGATCTTTGCCGGATTTGCCTAAATTCCTTGGTGAGTCACCAAGAACCCAAGGATTTTCCCAGAGCTAACCCCGAAGACACATTTGTCCGGGTTCAGCTTGGTGCGCGTGATGCACAGCTCAAAGACGGCTTGCAAATTATCAAGGAGTGACTCCTTGTTCTTGATCTTCACGATGATGTCATCAACGTACACCTCTACCAAGTCTCTAATTACCTCTCCAAATGTTTTGTACATAGATCGCACAAAAGTTGAAGCAGCATTTTTAAGAACAAAGGGCATGGCAGTATAACAATATAATCCATCTACTGTTATGAAGGCAGTATGCTCTTCATGTTTCTTAGATATTTGGATCTGATGATATCCAGAATATGCATCTAAGAAACTCAATAGCTCACACCCGGAGGTGGAGTCCACTATCTGATCCATCTTAGGTAGTGGAAATGGATCTTTTGGGCATGCCTTATTTAAGGTGGTGTAGTCGATACACATCCGAAGCTTACCGTCGGCCTTGGGTACGACGACTGGATTTTCCAACCATTTGGATGAAAAACCTCTTGGATGAAACCAGCTTCGAGCAGCTTCTTAATCTCCTGTCGGATGAAGTTTTGTCGCTCAACTGATTGCTTCTGGGGCTTCTAGTGTAGAGGTCGTGCGTCAAGGTAAATCTTCAGATCGTGCTCAATCACCTCCCTAGGGATCCCAGGCATTTGCGACGGTTGCCAGGAAAACACGTCAACATTCGCCCAGAGTAAAGTGATGAGTGTGAGTTCCTATTTGTTGTTCAGACCTCCCGATATACGAGTGGTCTGATCAGCATCAGAAATAATTTGGACGACTTTGACGGGAACGTCGTTGTCGCCGCTTGGTTGGACACGTGGTGCAGAGGCTGAGCCTCGATGACGAGAGCTCGAAGGTTTCGGAGCTAGCTCCTTACCGGATGCTTCCTCCTGTGCTGTAGCAAGCGCGTGGAGTTCTTCCAATGCAGTGATTCCTGCAGTGCGATCTCTGCGGATCCAGAGAATGTCCGTAGGTGTTGGTATCTTTAACACCAATTATCCATAGTGGGCGGCGACCATGAACCTGTATAAAGTAGGCCTGCCCAGTATGGTATTGAATGGCAAACTGATCTGCACCACGTCGAAGACTAGCTTCTCAATTCTGTAGTTCTCCCGAGTCCCGAAGGTCACCGGGAGTGTGATGGAGCCGAGATGGGTAATGGCCCCCAGACCTACCCCAGAAAAAGGTTGGGAGGGGCGAAGGTCCGAAGGTCGGAGCTGGAGCTTGACGAAGGCTTCAAAGCTTATGAGGTTTAGCCCTGCACCTCCGTCCACCAATACATGGTGGAGTTGAGCATTGTTAATGGTCGGAGACACCATCAACGGGAGTTGACCAGCTCCAATCATGTTACGAGGGCAGTCTGAAGCATCGATAATGATGGGAGTGTCCATCCACTTCCGATGAGGTTTCGCTCTGGCAGTGGGAGCTGTAGCAGCCATGTCCTGCTGCATTGTCTTGAGGATGTGGCGAGAGGTGATGTCCCAAGAACCACCTTAAATGGTGTTTAGGGTCTTCCAACGCTCATTGTCACAGACGTCAGAGTCGTCGTCAATGGTGACAGCCTTCAGAACTGTGACACCCTCATTTTCATGCATCATGCCCTACACACACTCATATACATGTTTAACATTAAACCACAATAAGAGGAACGAGTTTAAAATTGATTTGCAGCATTTAAAATTGATTTGGAACAAAACCGCACTTAAAACGCAGGAAAGTGCGGACTAGTCCGATTTTACTGAGGACTAGTCTGATTTCTCTCTGACTAAAAACGGACTTGTCCGTTTTTGCTGCGGACTAGTCCGATTTTGGCTCTGGAAACCTTCGGACTTGTCCGATTTTGTGTGGACTAGTACGATATTCCAAGAATCCTTGAAAAATTGCTAAGTCCTTGGACTTTTCCGGACTAGTCCGGTGTTCCAGCAGACTTGTCCGATTTTTTGCCACACTTGTCCGATTTTCTCTCTGGACGACTCCGGACTAGTCCGGTCCTTTCCGGACTTGTCCGATATTTCGCGACTCCAAGTTGATCTTTTGTTTTACGACTTGTTTCTTGGGTTTCACGTTAAGTGAGCCTAGGGACGTCGTGCCTAACCCTTTTAGAGCCCATGAGGGACTCTAAACCGGCCTCTATTCATCCTAAACTCGAAATCCATCTAACCCTAGCCTCCACCTCTATATAAACAACCCCACCCCTTGGTTTGACATCTATTTGCCATTTTTCCACCCCACCCAAACCCTAGTTCATGGAGAGCCACCACCAAGGAGGGAGGAGAAGATCCCAAGCAAGAAGAAGAAGAGGAGGAAACGAAAGAGGATCAAGATCTCCACTAAGTTTCGTTCTTCATCACCAATTCATCCCCAGGTTCATCACCAATCCTAGATCACCAAGATCCAAGTGCTACCTCCAAGTTCTTGGTTCATTGGAGTCCTAAACACCTGGTATACCTTCTATTCTCTTTTCCTTATGTGAATTCAAACCCTAATCTCCAAATTTACGTCGATCTAGAAAACCCTAATCTGCTGATCTCGCAGAGTGCGGACTTGTCTGGACCCTAGCGGACTAGTCCGATCTTCCTGGTTAAATTGCATCAAATTGATTCTAAAATTTGATCTAATCAACTCCAAACCTGTATAAACTTGTTAAAAGCTATTAGAAATAGTTAGTTACCATTAAAGCAATCTAGTAACAAGTTCTACCTTGCATTTGCATCAATCATGCATGTCATGTCATATTGAGTAATATATGTGCACTCTTTGATTGTGTTTCTTGTCTTGTATGTTTATTGTGTGGATTAGACGGATTTGCGCTGGAGAGTGTCGTGGAGGATCTACAGCAGCAAAAGTTTGAAGGCTTTGACCCTAATCAACCGCAAGAGCAAGGCAAGTGTCCTTGAAGCATATTGATCCTATTTTTAAAATAAATGTTTTATTTACAAAACTGCATGCTTGTGTCAATTTGATGGGAATCCTATGATAGGAAGTTTACTAGCGTTGTTTGACCACCCTTGTCACCTGGAATTATGGTAGAGAGTCGGGATGGGCTTTTTACCTTTTGCTTCGCTTAATCAACTGGGTTGGGAAAACAACTATACCACTCAACTTAATTATGCATTAATGATACTATGGTTAACATGAACTGGTTTAAATGATGGGTGATCTAAGCAAGCCTGGTATGTAGATGGGTTGGATGATATGGTGGTTGCTTGTTTTAGATCTAAGGACCGGTTCATGCGAGGATAAGCCAGAACTACAGTGCCACCACGAGGCCAAGTATGGGTGCGGCGTAGCTGATTAATTAGGGTTTTGCCAGTGCTATTTGGACCATTATGGATGCTCGGGGAAGGGGTAGTTGTAATGGGTTTGTTGATGATTGGTGGGACTACTCTGGGATCCGAATGGCTCAAGAGGGGGCCCTTGGTTGAAGATGTGCTCAGTTGGAGGCATCGCCACCGTTGAAACCTCAGTGGGGTCTAAATAGGCTAGTACTCCCTTTGTAAAGGCTATTTTGTGATCTCTTGGCCATACACCAAAGGAAGTGTAATTGGCGAAAGGGAGGTTCTTTAGTCGCCGACGGGTGATGAAATCACAAACACGTGGGTAAAGTGGTACAAACTCTGCAGAGTCTAAATAAACTATCATGATAGCCGTGCTCCCGGTTATGAGCACCTGGACAACTTCCATGATTAGAGGGTACTCGATATTGGGATGGTATTTGGGATGGTTATGGTTGGTGTTATGGTTATGGATTAATTTCTGGTATTGAATATGGTTATTGGTAAATGGTGAAATCTGGAATTATTGATGAGGATGGTGAACTATGGATTGGTATTGTGATATTACTTATGACTATGATGGGTTTACTTCACATACATGTAATATATTGATTTTCAAATATTTTTATGTACTTTTCAGCACTTTGCCATTATTATTGTCCTCATTTGAATCGGTCACATGTCATACTTTCCACACTTGCTGAGTACGACATGTACTCACTCTTGCAATCCCCCCCCCCAACAGTTGCAGGTCAGGATTGGGAGTTTAATGGTGATAATGCGGAGTTCTAGGCCATGTCTACCGTCAGCTTTGCCTATGGTGTTGATTGGAGCTGCGCTATACCCTATTGCTTATGCTGCCTAGATGTTTAGTTTGCTTAATTAGTTTATTTCTGATGTATTAGTTGAATTTGTCGTTAATATTCCTTAGAGCTTGTATTTAAGGAAAATATGGTTTGTGTAATAAAACTTGGTTAATTAATCTTGTCTTGTGGTAATTTTCTGTATACTCTTTTTTGAATGCACTCGTGTATGTGTGTTGAACATCCTGGGCACACATATGTGTTAGCTTGGTTCTTTCTCGGAACCGGGCGTCACAAGAACCTTCTTGGGGTCCTTAAAGCCTAGCTCCTCTTCAGTCGGAGCATCATCAACTTTTTGTTTTCGTTCCCGCTGGTGGAAATGAGTTTCTTCTCGGTGCTTGTTGTAGCGCTCAACAAGCTTTTGGACCTCTCGACATTCTTCTAGACTATGCTTGTCCGTCTTGTGGATCGAACACCACACTTTGGAGTCACTGCCGTCTTCTGACGATGGTCGAGGTCGTTTCTCTGGACGTGGCCCCCGACCACCCGGAGCTGCGGCAACCGCACTAGTAGGTGCGCCGGCTAACGACTTCTTTTTGCCATTGGACTTCTTTTTCTTTTTGCTACCTCTAGAAGTAGTGGCTTCAGCCTTGGAGGATTTCTTGTTGGCCTCCGGAGGTGGTTTGGAGTGCATCTCACGACACTCCGCAGCTTTGGCACATTTATCTGCTAAGCTGAAGAGTTCCGTGACACTGGTGACTTCTTTGGTCACTAGCTTCTCCAACATCTTTTTATCTACAATGCCCTATCTGAATACAACGATAATAGAAGTGCTTGCGATTGATGGGATGGTATTGTGTACCTAAGAAAACCGTTGGATAAAGGATCACAGCGATTTCCCCGTTGTTTGCTTCACAACAAACAAAGTCTAGTTCAGTGGCAGGCCGGGTGTAAGAACTCCCGAAGTTGGCAGTGTACTGTTGGCATAGTTCCGCACAACTATTGATGGAGTCGGGTGGAAGACTCATGAACCAGGACGTTACAGTCAGAGCTAATGGAAAGTAGTTGGTTATTACGGCCTCATTGCCCCCCCGTCGCAAGTATAGTAGTGGAGTAGATTTGAAGAAA
The DNA here is from genome assembly GCA_036927565.1 of Tuctoria greenei. NCBI lineage: Eukaryota > Viridiplantae > Streptophyta > Magnoliopsida > Poales > Poaceae > Tuctoria > Tuctoria greenei. The sequence goes on along the minus strand of JAYESD010000007.1, from coordinate 193,391,729 downwards.
CTCGGTGGGGTTGACAGTCCCGTTGAATTTCTCCAGCAAATGAGGTTGGAACTTCTGTGGCCATCTGACCATGCGTAGGTGCATGGCCAGGGCAGAATGACCTCCTACTCCCTGAGGAGCAAGGTTGTCCCGAGCTTCTCGTCTCTCATGAGCACGCTCGATATGGACGCGGCCATCCTGCTGCTGGTAACGGCGATCAAGTTCCGACCGCAGGTCATGGGTTAGAATCCTGGTGATGGTGTGGGTGCGTCGTACCCTGGAAGGCAGCGAAGTCACCTTCCTAGATGTAGCACGCCGTCGGTTCTGTGACACGTGAGGACCAAGTCTTCCAGAAAAGGTCCTACGTTGAGCTGTTGCCTGCCCCGAAGGGGGAGGACCTTGGTTACTGATGGCATCAGCTGCGGCTGCAACCAGATGTTGCACATCAGCGAGCCATTGCTCCATCGTACCCTGAGGTGCTCCGGGCGCTGGTGGGCGCTCCAACAGAGTTCGCGCAACAATTAGCTCATTCTCGGGGTTGTTGTTTGCTGATGTTGTGAACGACACAAGTACTCCATCCTGTTGTGCAACATTGTTTGATGGGGCAGATGGTGGTGGTGGTGGCATGACACCCCCCAGGACAACGGCACCCGCTGGCTGCTGCATGTTGGAGGGATTGCCTCTAGCAGGCTGTTCAGCATGGTTGCCTTTGGAGGATCCTGCGGCAGAGTTCACCATCTTGCGATCTTGTGCTCCCCCTACCTAGTGCGCCAAACGTCGAAGTGTATCAACGATACTTCCCCCAGTACTACTAAATGTAGCCCACGGAGGTTCTTGTATTTGTTTGGGCACGAGGAGATCTTAAACAAGATGATGACACGAGAGATTTACATGTTTCAGGCCGCCTGAGCGTAATACCCTACTCCACGGGGTGTGTGTTGTTGTATTGAATAACTATGTAGCACTAGTATGCGTCTGAGCTTGGATCAGATTAGCCTCCCCATGTACTGTGTGGCGCGGTCCTTTTATAGTCTAAGGACTGGTCATTACAACATTCGCCTGGCCCAACATGTGGCTCTGGCGTATTCGATAACATATTACACAGTCTATAAGTATTAAGCATGATTAATAGGGTGATAACGTGCCTTAATGGCTGCATTACCCCTATTAACAGTCCATTGATCGTGTATCATTAATACAACATTAATGATACGTAATCAGGTCTTGTAACTGTCACTTTAACTGTCCCTTGAATGTTCGTTTTGTTTGGGATCCGCCAATGTCTCTGTTGGTGTTGTAGGTCCGGAGGCTCCACACGTGGCAGCTCCGGAGCTTCCCCTCGCGGGGAGATAGCTCCGGAACCGCTGTATACATGGAGGCACCAGAGCTCCCCTCTGCTGAGGGTTAGGTTCGGGATCGTTATACATGTGTCCTCCTCGGAGCTTCACTATGTTAAGAGTTCAGCTCCGGTCTAATATTACTTGTGGCAATCCCAGAGCTATCCATATGAGGGAGGCGGGTCCAGTGCCATGTGACATATAGGGCCTAAGGGAACCTTCAACTCTGACAGGTGGAACTCTATTGCACTTCTTGCAGTATCATGGGGTACCCGGTACGCAGGGTTCCGACAGCTGCCACAACAGAAGTTATGGGCATGGTGCTGGTCGCAGAGCAACCAGAGCCACACCGACTCCAAGCGTCAGTCAAGGCTCACACCACGGGTGTTGGGTCTGAGGAATCGGAACCTGCAGGGGGCACTTGCAACCAAGATGCCTCTGGGTTCCAGCTCCCAGAGACAGGTCCGGGTCACGAGGGCCAAGAGCTCTCGTACAAAAGGAAGAAGATGCCTCAGAACCCCCCCCCCCCCCAAGGACGGTCCGGATCATCCAGCATCCAGTCTACTACATTAGTGAGGTCCTACACGACACCAAAACAAGATACCTCGAGGTGCACAAGCTTTTGTATGTAGTCCTTGCTGCATCAAGAAAGTTGCGCTACTACTTCCAAGCTCACAAGATCTCAGTGGTGACTTTGTACCCTGTGAGAGCTCTGCTCCATAGCCCCAACACAACTAGCAATGTTGCTAAGTGAGTTGTGGAGCTAGCGGAGTTTGAACTCAACTTCTTACCGCGCCATGCGGTCAAGAGTCAGGTGCTAGCTGACTACATAGTTGACTGGACACCTTCACCAAGCCATCTAGGGGCCCTAACGACGGTGGGTCAGAGCCTAGGGATTCGATCTTCACCGAGTACCACTGGACAGCCTACTTTGACGGCTCCTTGCGCAAGCAGGGAGACAAAGGGGGGGTTCTGCTTCTCACGCCGAGAGAGGAGCAGTTTAGGTAAATGGTTTGACTCAGCTTCAAGGCAACCAACAACATGGCAGAGTATGAGGCTCTCATCTTCGGGTTAAAGACCGTGCAATCTCTTGGCGTCCGATAGTTGTTGGTCAAGGAAGACTCCCAACTGATCATCAAGCAAGTGAAGAGAAAATGTTGTTGCAATGATCTCCAGCTTGCGGCCTACTTACTCCATGTGCAGAATATGGAGAAGGACTTCCACGCCTTGTACCTGTGCCATGTCACAATGTAGTCACTGATGACCTGTCAACAAAGGCCTCTACTGCATCTCCAACGCCTAATGGTGTCTTTGAAAGGAAGTTGTTGCGACCTACAACCTGTCCTATCGAACCGGGCGAAGGGGGCTAGACCAGCACTTCGAAGCTGGCGGTTCCGGCATCCCTGCAACCATGGAGCCTGCCAAGGATCGTAAGCATCACCAGGGAGTCCGTGCTACCTGACGCTCAAGATCCAGAAGCTCAAGTAGGTCCTGATGCATGGATCACGGAAGTACGGGACTACTTGAAGGACAAAAGCCTTCCTGATGAACATGCATCCCCTGAATGGATCATTCGGTTGGATAAGAGATACACACTGGTAGAGGTGGATCTCTATCGATGTGGCGCCAATATTGAACTATTGTGGTGCATAACTCGAGGAGAGGGTTGCGACTTGCTCGCAAAGATTCATGGAGGTGAGTGTGGGAACCACGCATCTTCTCGCACATTGGTCGGTAAAGCCTTCCGACATGGCTTCTACTGGTCAACAACTCTCCAAGATGCCGTCGAGCTGGTAAAAAGATGCAGGGTGTGCCAACTCCATGCCAAGTAGATCCACACACCAGCGCAGATGCTGCAAATGTTCCCGCCCTCATGGCCGTTTGAGTTGTGGGGGCTGAGGGGCTGGACATCCTGGGACCCTTCCCTAGAGCTATCGGAGGGTACTAGTACCTCTACGTCGTCATAGACAAGTTCACGAAGTGGCTGGAAGCCACCCCTGTAGTTACAATCAAACATCATTACGCAGTCAAGTTCATCAAGTTAATGCTCTGTAGATTTGGGGTTCCAAACAGGATCATCACCGACAACGGGACCCAGTTCATGAGTGCAACGTTTCAATAGTGTTACGAAGGCCTCGATGTGTAGATCTGCTACGTGTTCATTGCGCATCCAGAAAGAAATGCACAGGTTGAGAGGGATAATGCTGAGATACTCAGGGGACTCATAACACGCACCTATGCAAGCTTTGAAAAGCATAGTGCAGAGTGGATCAACGAGCTTCTGTGTGCACTCCGGGTTAGCCGAACATCACCCAGCCGAGCCACAGGGGAGACGCCCTTCTTTCTAGTGTACAGGGTTGAGGTTGTCCTTTCCTCAGAGGTCACCATGGGCTTCCCCCATGTCCAAACATACGACAAAGCCGCACAGGACCACATCCGATGTGAAGACATTTACCTCGTCGATGAGCGAAGATGGCAAGCAGCTGTTGTAAATGCACAGTACTGCCAAGCGCTCCAGCGCTACCACCAGCGATTCATGCTTAGTAGGTAGCTCAAGGTAGGCGACCTGGTGCTGCGGCGCATACTTTATCGCGAAGGGGCAAACAATCTCTCCCCTTGTTTGGAGGGCCCCTTCGAGATAACACAAGTATCCTGTCTCGTGTGCGTCCGCCTAGCCACGGAGGACGGGACACCACTACCCCAATCCTTAAACATAGAAAACCTCCGTAAGTTTTATCCTTAGCGCAGAGGCAGGACAATTTTTTCTTTTCTCTCTGTAGAAGGTGTCATAGAGTCCAGGAGCAGTGCTCGTAACAGCCAAGCTCCGAAGGGGTTGGTCCAGAGTGTGCAACCTGCTTAGCCTGGTTCGGTACACTAAGCGTGTACACTTTGCTCCCCCTGTCATCCGGAGTGGGTCGTTGTTTTTTGTAAAGCATGCCTTACCATGTTCTACAAATTTTATGTCCTACCCTATGCACAACCATGTTCAATAAAATATGCTTTAATTTTATGTTCATTGAATTATGCTCCCTTTCGCATATTGTCCATCATATACACGGTCACTTTTCCCCTGTCTCGCCCCTAGTTGGAGTTGTGATATACTACTGTAGACGGGTCTTCTTGAGGTACCTATGATGAATTTGGGGTCTCCTGGTTATTTTCTTCCTTGGGGTCCCGTGGCGCCAAATGGTCATCCCCCTAAGAAGCTAACGACCGTGGGATCGGTCGAGAGTGTGCAGCGTGCTTAGCTTGGTCCTACACCCTAAGATTGTACACTTTACCTTCACAACGCTACGGCTAAGTACTCAGGACCGAACGACGCACGCTCCTGAACAAGGCGACGACCATGCCCCGGATGCTGTTGCACTGAATTACCCAAGCCTCGTACCCCGACTAAGGACCATAAGACATAACAAACTAAGAATAGGGATTGTGACTGCCAAACCAAATTACTTTTTGTCTATCATGACTTTGCACGTCCCAACATACATTACCCTGCGGACTCCCGGACCTCAAGCTACAGTGCCTCCCAGTGGGCCGATCGTTGATGTTTCTAGCGTTGATGATGGGCGCCCCAGGACCTCCAGCTCCGGCAACTTCCAGGGGTCCTTCCATTGATGTTCGTTCGACTTTGACACCTCTGAGGGGTCCGTCGTCGAGGTCCTTCACGTTGAAGGTGGGCGCTCCCATACCTCAAGCTCCGGGATCCCCCTAGGACGCCCACCTGTTGATGTCCTGTGACTATGTGGTAGGTGTGCCCCAAACTATTGGCCATGCCTACTAGGAGGCCACTACGAGGGTCTACACGCAGGATGTTGGAGTCACTATGGCATTTGACTACAACAAGCTAGAAGTTCGACAAGTTTTTTCTCGGGTCCTTGCACTGCTAAGGACCCTAGGAGAACAACTGCAGATCTTTGGTAAAGATTTTTTTTCTCGGGTCCTTGCGCTACCAAGGACCCGAGGAGAATGACTACACCAAGCTAACGAGTTCAGCGAAGCTTTTCTTTGGGTCCTTGCACTGCCAAAGACTCGGGTTGGACTGGCGCTGGAACCTTGCAGCCACGATATTTGTGACATCCTCAACTCCAGACCTGGCTTCCTCTTCCATCTCTGCAACGGTCCCTGGACCACCGGGTCTAGCGAGGCGCTGAGGTTCCAGCTTCTAAAGCACGTCCTCTGCCACCTTCTCCGCCCGGGCCTTACCCTCAGTCTCCAGCTGGTCGCCAATGATAGCTTCCAATGCCAGCATCTTGTCTCCAACTTGGCTCACCTTCTGTGTTGGTTTCTCCAAGCGCACAGGGCTGAAGCTGAGGGGTGTCAGTGTTGTTTTAGCGTGGCCCAGGAAGTCTTAGACTTTTTGCTCCTCAGCCACGCGCGAAGCTTGGAGCTCCTCTATCCTCTACTGCACAGAGGCCAACTCCTGCAGCCACCTCTCGGAGAACTTCCTCTCCTTGTCAGCTAGCGCCTTCTCCCTAGTAGACAGTTCCACGGCACAGCGATCCAGGGAGAACTCCTGGAGGCAGAGGTCGAACTCACAGTTAAGGAGGTCATGGCGCTCCTTCTCCATGCGCTCTCGCTCCATCGACAAGGCGGTTGTTGAGGTCATCGGCATGGGACTTCAGCTTGTTCCACTCCAGCTCAAGCTTGCAGGAGGCCTACGCGTTCTACTCCTGTGGATCTCGCTCCCACTCGAAGATGGCAGCCTGGCGGCGGATGAGTCCTTCACGTAGCTGCTGGCAGGCATCAACATGAGCATTGATGGCAGCATGGGCCTTCTCGGCCTCTTCGAAGAGCGATCAAGTCTTTTAATTGAGTCTCTCAATGAAGACCTGCTCCTCCTTGAGCACCTTCTCCATCTGTGCTAGATGCTCCTACTTCTGCTGCGCCTTCCGCTGAGCATCCTGGGTCCGGAACTTCAGCATGGAGCCCCAGTCTCTAAGGCAATGCTGCTCCACTTGCACCTTCTCCCACTCCCGGTCAAGCACGAGCTGCACTTGACGGAGGCTGGAGTGCGCCGCAATGATGACCTCAGATAGGAAGACTAGTTCTTGCATCATCAGACATGGGTGCCCCATGACTGTCTCCAGCTCCTCATCGTACTATGGTAGGGCTGTCGCCACACCCGTCAGCTGCAAAGCCAGAGACATTGCGGCCAAGGCTCCGAAGGAAGCCGCATGGCCACCAGGAGCAGATGTATTCGCTGACAAGTTAGTCCTGAAGGTTGGAGAGTCAGCGTCCTGAGCTGGTCCTGGCTCTGCCTCTGGTACTGAGCATTCAGTGCCCTAGTCTATGGGATGCTCCGAAGAAGGCATGGCACCAGAGTTGGTCTTGGCGTTGCTTCTGGTGCAGAGCCCCGAGCGCCACCTGAGGGGGCTGTGTTGACACCAGGGACAGCCGCGTCTGCTAGTGCGCTGGTCTCAGAGACCATAGGGATGGCGTCCTAGGCTAGCCCTAGAGCGGGTCCTAAAGCTGAACCTCCAACGCCATCGAAGGAAGGAGCGTTCTCGCCTACCACACGCTGCAGGGAAGACATGGCACCCGGTTGCGATGCCCTACGAAGCAGGAACCAGATCCAATCAAATAAAAAACAATGATGATAAAGGTAAAATACTAAGCAAGTGTGACATACCTAGGTCATTGGCAGCTCCAGCTGGCGCAAAACTTCTTGCACGGGGGGTTGGGGCCACCCGACCCTGCCGCTTCAGTGTATGTTGACGGCTATTATATACCAATTTCACCCGTCAATATAACTCAATTATGTGAAGGAAATATCATTTCTTGCACACATCACCTTTCTATTTAACCTATTTCCACTTGTACTTGGAGAAATTGGTGCATGCTAAATTTTATACAGAAATGAAGTAAAACAATGGATGGATCCTATGAGATATCATCCCAGCCAATCAAGCTCCAACTGTGGCACCACATGGATCAAATGGCCCAAAAACAGAAGTATTTGAGGCCATGCAACGGTGTAGCACCCATATCAAGGGATGGGACCCACCTGGCAGTGACCTGGAGAAAGCACACGCGAAAGGTGCAAAGACTAGGTCGGCTGACCCCCCTAGTCGGCCGACTTGGTCCTGGCGCAAAACTAGGTCAGCTTTCACGTGTTGGCTCCTCCCGCCTTGAAGAAGTCGTTGATGACTGATCCGCGCGCTTTTGGTGGTAGGAACCGACCCTTCTCCAGCTATAAATAGGACCCCTCACCCCACACTTCAACACATACCACTTGAGCATCATTCTATTGTATACACTAGTTCTCTTTGTCCTTAGTGGAGTTAGGCTATAGAGAGGAGAGCCCCTATTCCCAAGTCCAAGTTGGGAAAGGTATGGCTCATGTATCTTTTCTAATACCTGTGACTTTATGCATAATAAAGATATTATCTTTAGTCTTCTTTGATTCATATACTTGGATGAAGCGTTTCTTATTTGATTGTAGATTTCATGTATGTGGTAGGAGTAGTCTTTATGATTATGCCATATCACTCTTAATATATCATCATAAACACTACAAACCCCCACTGTAGTCTAATTAGTTATGATATGGTCATGTTAATATGAATAACTTATGCTATGTATCAATGTTGGTTCAACGATGATTTAGTTCATTGCCTTAGGATGGCTTGTACCATGGCTCCTAAGGTATTTACTTAATATGCTAACATGGTGCTAGGGTAGTTAAGTAGTGTTGAATGTCTCCTAGACCGATGGATTGAAGAGGTGGGCAGTAGGTGGTGACGGTCCTATCTATCCTTTGTAATCCTCCACATTCAGCTATGCCATAGGCTCTTGGCGGGAGTCGTCCTAGTATTGCTAGAGACAAACCCGTGCCCGATGTGTTGAACAACTTAGCATAAGTATTCACCATTAACATGCTCATTAGTATCTAACCTAGCCTATGTATATGTTTATTAGAAGCAGTGTAGGAGTAACTCCCCAACTCTTAGTCTAATCTCCATTAGGACCCACCTACCCTTTAGAATAGATTGCTTAGGTGCGTGTCACATTACCCATATACTATCAACTTACCCATGTCTTGATAATTGATTAGTATCGCATAGCTTGATCATAAGAGTAGTATCTACTTTACTCCATTGCCTTCCTTTGGGATAAATATGATACCCTTAGGAATACTCATGGGTGAAATGCTAAACAACAGTTTTAGTGTGCTTGTGGACCTCATCTCTTGCAAGAGATGATATGTGACGTAAGAAATGTCAACAAGCATTTCTGGCACCGTTGACGGGGACGATTTGTTCTTGTTTATTAGTAGCTGTCTACAAGCATTTTTGGTGCCGTTGTCGTGGATTATTTGTTGGTGTTTCTTAGTAGCAGTCAATAGCGGACACCTCCACTCCTTGCTCTGGGGCCAGAGGTGCGACTTGTGTCTTTTTTGCGTCCGCCGATGGTGTCCCAATCGCAACCCCATCGGCGCCGCTACCGGTGACCTTCGCTGGACCCGCAGCGAGGTTACTGGCGTCCTGTGGCTCCTCAACCCCGAGCTGCAAGACCGGGGTCCCATCCAAATGCGTTAGCCTCATCTTTTCTGGGTAGGGGGGAGGCCTACTAGCTCAAAGCCCCGATGCCCCTTAGCGTTGAGCGGGGCCGCACTTTGGGTGCGGACACAGAAGTTGTTGCTTTACCCTTGCCCTTGTTGAGGCACGGGTCGGGCACTGCTCCACCCTGGCTGCCAGCACCGTCCGCCCCGGGGATCTCCACGCCCTGGTACGCGTCCCCAACCTTCCGCACAACATTGTCGAGGTCGTCTAGCGTGGGCATCTCCTTCAACAGCTTCGTTGTCGCCACCTGATCCATGAATATTAGCAGACAAGCCAGTAGCAGGGTGACGAGATCGTCGAAGACCAGGTTGGTGCTCAATTTCGCAAGCATGTGGTCTAGCTTGCATATCTGGGCTTGACCAGCAGTCGCGCTCCAGCCAGGTGGCGTCGTGCTCTCAAGTGTACGCCCAGGTTGGACGGATGCGATGTTGTAGAGGAGCGATGTCGCGGGACAAGATGTCCGCCAGCACCATCAGCAAGGTCAGACCTTTCTCCACCAAAAACTGGATCCTTGCCAGCATCAAGTCGTACTCATTTTGCTGCTGAGGGACCTCCCCTAGAAGGCACACTTGGTGGTCGGTGCATTGGACGGCAGGTCCAGGTGATCTTAGACATCAGTCCAGATGATCGCCTAGTCCTCCCTCTAGTGCTCCCACTTGGCGGGATTGAAGGGAGCTATGTACTTGGCAGGGGTCTTTCGGTGCTGGAATTAGTAGGACCCAAGTTGGCTTGAGCTTCTCTAGGAAGATCGCAACACAAAGAAAAACCTGAACAGTCGTGCCGACGGTCGCACTCCCGCATACATATCATAGAAGTGGAAGAAGACCGTCACCAGCGCAAAGGAGTGCGGCGACAGGTGATGCAGGTGAAGGCCGTAAACCTCCAACAGTATCAAGAAGGAGGATGCCAGCAGTGCGGACCCGGATAGCACGTACGAGGCCAAAAGGAAGACCCCACCAGGTCAGAGATCAAGATGGTTCCACAGCGGATCATCCCTTTGTACTCGACCACATGCCAGCCGAGCAGTCGCCTCACCCGCAAAGGATCCTCATCCGTTCGAAGACGAGAAGAATGCAGGCTGGTCACCATTGGGAGAAGTGGTAAACTGGATCTGGATGAAGGATGAGAGCTCGGGCACAAAGGAGGAAGATGGAGAGTTCGAGCGCAAGGAAGCAAATGAGTGAGGAACTGACATTGGTTGCATAGGATCTCTTTACACATTTCCACGACGCTTGTGAAGACATCATGCGCATCACCTGGTCTAGTTACGCTCTGCGAGACCCGCATCGCCAATGACAAGGGGGGCCCAGGTCTACCTATCAGAAAGCACAGGCTGGTCGGACAATAACTTTAAAGGGTGAGTCAAACAATCTTAGACAAAGTTGCACGACGGAAGCACTGTGATCATCTTGGGAACCGCCGCAATCGCCTTGGGGACTGTCGCGGTTAAAGCCCCAAATCATGCAAAGATCACATCGCCTCGACCCATCAACCAGGAGTAGCCACGTGTCCACGATGTCACGGGCACACTGCCCCTCCAGCTGCCGAGATACAAGTTCAGAAAAGCCGTGTGGAAAAGCAAGATGAAGGCCCCACCCACGGGATCGTCACCTCTTCTGAGTTGGGCTTAAGGGCCACTGTTGGTACCCTGCAGAATGGGTACCCCCACGTACAAGCTTGAAGCAGCCCTGGAGCCAGCCTCTTTGCTGAGGAAAGCTCTGGAGCTGCCACGTGTCTAATAGCTCCGGACCTGGCCTCCCCGCAGAGGCGGGCTCTGGCACCTCCATGTGCTGTGTGGCTCTGGACCTAACCTCCTTGGTGAGGCGAGCTCCGACACTGCCTTTGTCTTACGGCACCAGACCTGGCCTCCCTGCAGGGGCAGGCTCCAGCACCGCCACGTGTCTCACGACTCTAGACCCGGTCTACCCGCTGAGGAGGGATCCAGCACTACCACGTGTCCTGTAGTTCCGCACTCGGCCTCCCTGCTGAGGCGGGCTCCAGCGTCGCCACGTGTCTTGCAGCTCTAGACCCAGCCTCTCAGCTAAGGCAAGCTCCGACGCTGCCATGTATCCTGTGGCACCAGACCATACCTCACTGCTGAGACGGGTTCTGGTGCTGCCACATGTCCTACCACCCGTTGTGGGTGGTAGGCCTCAAGAGTAAAGGAGGCCATTCCCTATCCAGTCGAACATTTAAGACTCACGCATTCCCAAGACGTGCGACGCGCGGTGCACGCCATCTACCACGCACTACAGTGACCTGTCAAGTCGAAGTGATGATGCAACACTACAGCGCCGTGCAGCCGGGCACGACGAAGTGATAGGATGGGGTATTCTCCACCATCGCCAACATCTATACTTAACCTCTGCGTTCGGTGCGACAAGATGGCGCATTTTAAAGCCATCGTCAAATGATGCTACAAGTAGTCATGAGTACTCTAGATTATGTATAGGGTACAAATCACCTCGAGACCACTTATCGGGACCCTGGTCTTCGTGTAACTGCCCGACCTTGGACTATAAAAGGATCGGGCAGCCACTGATATAGGACAAGCTTTCACAAACACATAGAGCACCATCTGAACACAAGCAATACAACACACACTCCCGTAGATGTAGGATATTACACTCTGGCGGCCTGAACCACGTAAATTCTCGTGTTCACCCATGTTCATCCCGCTCGAGAGCACAACAGCTTCCCAGGAACTTAGCCACTCCAATCAATGAACCTCCGCGGGCTGCTCCAGTAGCAGTACCAGGGGAAGTTTTGTAAAAACCACTTCGACAACATCTTAAACACGAAATTTGAAATTTAAACCCATGTTCATCCTATTGGGCTTGTCCCAAAAAGATTGACGTTCTCGACTCCCGATAGACTCTCCGCCTATCCAAAAAACATGGCAGTCTCCACCTCCTCGTGAAACACAATAGCCAGCGTCGCCTCCCCATGAAACTCAACACGCCACCCTCCCCCATAAACTCGACGCGCTGCCTCCCTCAGACTCTCGACACGCCGCCCTCCTCTAGACTCTAAAGCAAGTGATGTACTCCTCCAGATCCCCCCATGCACACGTTCCAGATAGATTTGATGTGTCACCCTCCCTCCCTCCCATTGATCCAGCTCGAAGTCTGATCCATCTTGGCACTCATTGATGGCTGTGGTGGCGCGTGCTGCATAAGGCGGGCATCACCGCACTATCAGATGTCCCATCCGCCACAAGCCCTACCACCACCTGCTTCCAAGGTGGCAACATGTGATGTTTTGGTGGTTGTTGAAGATGAAGATAAGGAGATCAATTCAGAGGCGTCCAGAGAGAAGGGAACAACGATTGGAGAAGAGAAGAAGTCGGATACCAAGGAGGAAGGGAATCCTGCGACTAGGAAGGAAGAGAAGAATGTGGCAACAAAGAGTTCACCGAAGGCTAATTTCGTTTTGGGTAATTAGTCCTAGTTGTTCAATTGAAATATGCTTATGATTACAGTTGAAACAAAAATACAGTTGCATCAACAAAATTTTCATGGTAATTAGTCCTAGTTGTTCATAACTTGCATCGCCATCTCATAAATCGCAAGTGGACATTCTAATCATGTTGGTAAAATGTTCAGAGTCTCCAACCTAGCCTTGTTCATATGAGGAAGCTTGTATCAATTCCCCCCATTGACCTTCATCACCTCTATCATGCATGATTGTAGTGTCAAGAAAACCCACTTCATATTATGTGGGTTGTACTCCTCATATTATTTTTCTACATCCTCTATCAACTCATCTATGTTCCTAGATGCTCTTCTATGGATTAGAGACTATAAAGAAGCAAAAAAAAAAAACAAATGCAAAAGGTTCAAGTGTGGGCAGATAGAAGGTTGGTACATAAGCTGAATGTCAAGTTGAGTTTGAACTACTGCAGCTTGAAACTGAATATCATTGGGTGGCACATCGCTCGTAGCATTGTCCTGTTGTATTTAGATAGTTCTCTTATGGTCATATGTAGGCCATCTTGCAACAATTGCATGCAGGAGCTTTGTGATGAAATATGACCGCATCATGTCACAACCTACATTGACACACTTAGTCATCAGGTACCTCTTGGCATATTTTTGCTTGTTCTTTGTGTTGGTTCCTGAATTTTTCAAAATATGTTAGATCAGTTTGTTAATCAATAGAAGTTAATTGATGAAATCAAATCGATAGAGATACCTTTCTAACAAAGGGTCATAACGGGTAAGTGCCACCGCTGTAAGAAATGTAACTTTGTCTATATAATTTTTGTTCTGAACTGTACAGTAAGGGTCTTCTTCTTTAGGGAGTAAATAAAAGTCCCTTGCTATTTTAGTCATATTGAACCATTTTTCATCCACATGAATGACGTTGTCTGTATACTTGAACTTGGGTTGAATTGGCAAACTAGCTTCATCTAACATAGAAATACACCATCGCAGACGAATTGTCTTGTTTCCTTCCTTGAGCAGCGATTTCAAACAATTGGAATACCTACGCAATTCACCTTACTTGAATCTTCTATGAACTATGCTTTTTTCATCCAAATTTCTGAGCTACAACTCGAATTGTGTTTCTTTTATTAAGAGGGACATCGACGAGTTATGTTAGATTAGCTTGTATTTTTTTCAGTCCACGATTCAAAGGTATTTTGGACTGAATATAAACTAGTCTTCCTTCCTGTACACATTTTTCAGTCAGGTACCAAATATGTTGCACTATCCTCATACTACAGTTGACCTTAGTAACAACATGTCTAGTGGAATACTTCTTCAATTTTCTATTAGTGCTATCGACTAGCAAGGCTATGTATATTTCATCCTGAACTTGCTTGTCTGATGCATATTTGCACTATGGTTGGGATCTTCATTCAAATTAGGAACTGAAGTAATTTTAGAGAAGATTAACATGTTGAGTGAACTGCTCGAATTGTGGTGAAATTGATAATAAAAAAAAGAATAATGATGAACTTACTTGTGTTGAGATATGGTAGGCCTTCAAATACTTTATTGTCACCTCCAATTGCTTCTTTTGCAGATTTGTTTAAATCTGGAAGTGGCATGGTGACAGCTCTTGTGTTTGGTCTCTTGTATTGTGTTAAGGTTAAATAGGTTGCCTAATCTCAAATATTGGCGCCGTTGGTCTCTTTTCGTTTTCCTTGTGCCGCAAATGGAGGCTTTATTTTTGTTGTGGGCTCCAGTGCTTTGGATAGAAAATAAATATGGCATAAAAATTCTGGACAAGATCTGAAAAGTAAATGCTCTGGAGAAGTTAAAAGCTCTGTAAAAGATGGTGTCAAAGTTAGCACCAGTGCTCTGGTAAATATTGGCGCTGGTACTCTAGAGAAGTTGACAACCAATGTCATTAAACCTGACCCATTTCAATAGGGGCACATGCTTTATTTATCAACCTCCCTAAATCTATCTTACAAATCACAAAACGGTATTTATTATTCTTGTATTTTATTTTTTATTTTACTATAACGTAGGTCTCGCAATATAATCTTCACTGTAGCCCCCCAGATCTTACTCGGTCACGGGACGAGAGGCACCTACTTTTACAATTGTTTCAAATTTGCACTACATTGTAAAATTTGATTAAATAACGCTATTTTAAAAGAAAAAAATGTATATGGTCTTCTCACAACGAATTGCATAAATATCTAATGTTCCACCGAAATATGCCATAATAAAAAGAAATGAAACAAAATATATGCACTAAATGGAGTTGCCAATGTGTTTCCCAATATAGATCTTGGTGCAGATGAGCCCAAATGGATGATTTGAGAGGGGATTCAGAAAGTTGAATTGGTCGGTCATATCAGTAGCTAAGAAGCTGAAGACAGTGCCATGAAAGATCGATACAGCTAACGTTACAAACAAAAATCTTGAGCAGAAGTGAATGGTTCTTGCTTCGCTGTTCGATTTGGTCCGTTCGGTTCTGCAGTCAGATGTAATAAATCTGTTGAAGTACAGCAAGCTGTGGCCCTAGTTGGGGACAGTTTATCTGTATCTTTATCGTCGTCTTTCTGTAGCAGCTCACAGCCGTCAGATATAGATAGGGAACGAGTGAACAGTTGACAGCGAGGAGCTGGACAGTGCGAAAGTGCGAAGGGCTTGATTTCTCTGTACCGTGAACATGTTGGGTCCATTTAAACGCACCACCATTTGTGGGCGCCATTGCTTTGAATTCCTGCATGTTGAGGTGAAATTTAGGACGTCCGGTGACTTTTGCATTGAATTCTCTTGCAGC
This sequence comes from Tuctoria greenei, assembly GCA_036927565.1. Taxonomy (NCBI): domain Eukaryota; kingdom Viridiplantae; phylum Streptophyta; class Magnoliopsida; order Poales; family Poaceae; genus Tuctoria; species Tuctoria greenei. The sequence continues at coordinate 193,376,602 of JAYESD010000007.1, read as the reverse complement.
TTGCTATGGAATTATGGCTACTTTAGAACGCATGATTGAGAAAAATAGGAACAAGAAAAGCGTAGAAAATGGATAAGAATGTATAGTCTAAATAGAGGATTGAAAAAAAAAACAGCAATTTTGTACGTTCTACCTTTAAATGGGTCACAAGGAAAGTATAGGAAACATTAGCCGTGAGTAATGCCTTGATGGTTCGGATTAATGTAACCACCGGTCCACATAGTTTTTTTTTTTTTTTTACTGAGAAGGTAAAAATGCATCACCGCTGTGCCTTCCCCAATGGCTCGGATGAGAACAACGCCAACAGCTACCCATCCATTCTCCTTCTTCCTTCACATCCATGTTTTGCAGCCAGTTCTATAGGCTTCCAACCATGCGGGCGAGCTCGAACAGCGTAGGAGGTCATGCTTGAGCAGCTGCGGGCTGCGGGCAGGTGAGGTCCAGGAATGGCAACGGGATGGTATGATCCTCTGACTTAAACTGCATCACTGACCCACGTATCAGTGACCAAGTTACGGTCTACATAAGTAGGAGGATCCGTGTGACCAAGTGACCATGCCGGTGAGCTCAAGCAATGGCGGAGGGGGGGAACCTGAGCAGCTGCGGCGAGCAAGCTGCCAAGCTCCAAAGGCCTCAGATCTGGCGTTCCAAAGGCGTGAACAGTACAATTTCCTATGGAAATTGAAAGCCTGCATTTTTCCTCAAAAATCATTCAATCCAAAGGGGCCCTTACCTTTTGGACTCCATATTTGAGCTTGGCCACGCACAACCGACAGGGCAATAAAAGTGAATGTTCAAGCTCCCTATCGCTCATTGGATCTGCTTCACATTGACTAGATTCTTTCGTTGTGGTTCTGGGGATGGGCAGTAGGGGAAGCATCGAAGATGTAAGAAATGTCATCTTCATTGCAGAGTACAAAATCTTTAATGTCATATAGCACAATGAATGGGGAAGGAAAATGGAAGAGATGGACCAGAGGAAGAGAAGTACAATCTCCACAAATTGATCACCTCACATTTCAGTCACGGATTTTACAACCGAAACGACTCACCATTTATCATAAATATACACAGGACCAGGCAGGGATTTTCTCAGCCCTCAATATGAAAACTTGAGAACAATAAAAAAACAAAAAAGGTAAATGTAATTAGGTAATTAACATTCACATTTCTCTCGAGCCCATCTGCCCTTACGCTTCCTGTCGCCTTCAGAAACTCGTTGCTCGTTGCAGCCATGTTCCTCTCTGAAGACCCACCATTCTGCTAATCTGATTCTGAAGTGCACAGTGCACTACTCTTGGCACACGTACTCTGTGATTTACGCTATGTATTATTACTCGACCGTTTCCTGTCCCAGATCTCCTCCAGCTCCCTGGCCATGTCTTTCTGCCGTCCGACGACGATGGTCACATGGTCCTTGCCGTCGACGACCTTCACCTCCGCGCGCGGGATCTTGGACTTCACCGCGTAGCTGCACTGCACCGGCAAGAGCTCGTCGTCCCTGCCGTGGTAGACGGTGACGTCGCATATGAGCTCATCCCGGACGGCGTCCAGGCACTTGTCGATCTTCCCGGCGCTGCCGCATATGATGTTGTGGAGGGTGTGCCATGACGCGATGTGGGTGTGGCAGAAGAAGCCGTCCATGAGGTACGTTCTTACCCTGTCCGTTGGATCACGATGAAAAAAGTTAGCCACAAATCATCAGAACTCAAACCAATCTGCGTTTGGGTAAGAATATGGATGAAAACTTTCACGGTAGAGCATTGCAACTTAATTGTGATGTCCTTTCATTTTTGACGGTGCTAGATCACATAAATGAATACCGACATTAATACCGAGACGGACACTTTCGTGAAGAACAGGTCATGTTCCGTTTCAGTAAGATCAACGGCTCACATGTCTGTTTTTCTTTAGAAAATTTGCTTCGCCTCTCTGTACTTTAACTGGAATCATACTAATTTGACAACAAAAGAACAATTTTCCAAAAGAACGAGAAAAAATCATCATCTCAATTGTTCCCAAAGCTTCTATATATAAGCAAAAGGCCTTGCAAGGCCATATTGCTTGGCTTGCCGTTGGGATGAGAGATCATATTGTTTTCTGGCTGGAAGTTAGAAAATTCAGACGTACTAGCAGTAACGTCAGCTGAGTAGATGGTACAGTAGACCAGCAGGTGGTGTGGTGGCACGCTGCTGCAGCATGGCGACCCAGGTCAAACCTATTCCTTACGTACCATTGGTCACCAGCGCAGACCGCAGAGAGGCAGGTGGGCCCCATCCTCATGAATAAAGTACTATCGTATCGGCCTGAAGTCGTATTGATGCGAGCTCCTCTACGCGCAAGCCAACCAATGGAAATATAGCCAAGCGGCCAAGTGCAAACCAGTCCCCGAAATTCTGTGATGAAGGATGATGCAACTAGGAGAAAATTTGTGTTTTTTGAGCCGGTCGCTGACCTAATTCACCACACAAATGCAGGAGCCGTGTTTCTTTATTTGTTCAGAACGATGGTCAATTTGGATGTACATATGACAGTAGATTTGTTTCCGTTTTTCGAAAGAAAAAAAACGACAGCAGATTTGTTGGTTTAACGGACCTGTAGAGCGTGAAGACACGGAAGGCGAGCTCCCAGAGGCGGTGGTGCTTGCAGAGCACGATGCTGACGGTGCGGCTGAGGTGTTCGTACCAGCACGCCACGGACGCGCCGAACGCGATGGGCGGCCACACCCGCCGCGGCGCCACCGTCCGGAGCACGTACTGCGTCCCGACCTCCCCTCCCGGCACCGGGAAGTACGGCTGCAAGCGCGTTTTCCATTTTTCACCCGAGGATGAATCAGTACATATACAGCGTCGTCGGATCACGCGGAAATCGGGTGAACAGCGGAACGTACCGGCGAGACGAGGGTGAGTGACTTAACCGCAGCGGGGTACTTGGCGGCGAGCGCGAGCGCGAGGATGGAGCCGAGCGAGTGCGCGACGATGTGGAACGACTTGACGCCGTGGCGCTGGATGACGGAGCGCTCGATCATCTCCACGTGCTCCCGCAGCGTGTACAGCGAGTCCGCCGGCTTGGGGCTGCGCCCGAACCCGAGGAGGTCCACGGCGAATAGCCGCCGCCGCGACCGGGCCTCGCGGCTCACGTGGGGAAGCACCGTCTCCGTCCAGAACCCCGACGACGAGATGAAGCCGTGGATGAACAGCACGTCCTCCTCCGTCTCCGTCGGGGGCGCCTCCACGTGGACGAAGAGCCGGTCAGTCTCGGCGGGGTTGCAGTTGGCGCAGTGGCAGTCGGACCACCGCGGCGACGGGTACGGGCTGTGCTTCCCGGTCTTGCCGCGCAGCATCTGCACGATGGCGGAGTGCACGGTGACACTGCCGCTCGTCACGCCCTGCTGCCGCGGGGGGGACGACGACCACGCGAGCACCGACGGGCGCGTGTAGAGCGTGTCGGAGATGTCCTCCAGGTGCAGGCGGGTGGCCGACACCATGCTGACCACCTTGGACCCGCCGCGCTCCGACACGACGATCTTCCCCGACGCCGAGGACGACCGCGAGCAGTAGCACGGCCGCCACGCGCCCTCCAACAGGTAGTCCGCCACCTTGTACACCACGCAGAGCAGCACCTCCAGCACGTCCAGCACCATGAACACAACGAAGCTCACGGCATCGTTGGCCGCACGGCCGGCAGACGCCAATGCCGACCGCGCCGCGGCGGCCATCTCCACGCCACGCACGCCGCCGCGCCTGCTCCTATGCTCGTCCAAGACCAGGAAAACGACTGCGCCGGGTGAAGTGAAGGTGGTGGACTGCTGGTGGTCGAACTACAGCGGTAGTAGTAGAAGATGGGACGACTGGAGTGAATTGATGGTGGCCTCGAATTAAAGCGCAGGGGTTGGTGGTTGTTGAACTGACACGGCCAACTGGTGCGGCTCGGGCACCGGACCAGGCATCCCAAGTCAGCTCAGCGTCTGCACCTGTCGGAGGTCATTCATAGGACGACACGGTCCATCAGACGTGACCGAGACCACGCGGTATGTCTCTTGATTGCAAGAAAAATACACGTACGTATTCTACTCCTAGTATGTTTTAAGTCCATTGTTCACTCGCCAGCCATCACTGCTGCTACGTTTTTATTTTTGAAAGTGTTTTTCCATTGAATTTGGAGGCCAAATCCATGGAAACGACGAGACAGCGAAAGCACAAGCACACAAATATTCCACGAGCATTGTTACCATCGCCGTTCGACGCTCATATATGCGCCCTGATGATCGGCAGTCACAATGTCCTGAATTTGCTGACGGCGATTCGCACGTACACGTCAGATTTCTGCTCCAGGGGTGGTCGGAAATCCCAACTACAGCTGCTTGTTCGTTTCACTGCAAACGAGCCGGTGCATCGTCGTATCGTATCATTACACTCCGAGACGCTCTCGCTCGGCCACAGAAACTACATGAAGCATATATAAACCAGTATGTTTGGCCTTAGCTCATACACACGCGACTTTGGCTTGCAGTACGTTATACGTATACGACGGTTTTGAAATTCTACAAGCACACGAACGGAGCGATCGAATACACCACAGCCATGATATCAACACATTATATGTCAGTGGTACATGCGCGTGATCGATCATGTGCAGCGTGCGACGTACTCGCAATCTCGCATGGTGGTGTATCGTATCTGTGTGTACTCGATCGTCCTGTTTTTGCATCGGGTACGAAGTGGAGGAAGACCCGAAGATCATTCACGAAATTGTTCACGGCAGTAAATACTTGGCCCAGCCCCCGGAGAGGTCTTGTTAGGACATCTGCAACAAGACCATCGTCCATTGATCCGCTTATTTAGGCGGTCTAGCACCTTCGCAGTCGCGCTAGTCAGCATATCCACTAGAAGCAAAACAATCTTCTGTGCAGATGCAGACACATGTACCTGCAAGTCTGTATTGGAACGGTCGCTCACGGTAGCACGCGCCTGCGTTTCAGTAATATAAACAAGCAAGTCCTCAACAGCCTGAACATTCTCATGATCACGGCCAGCAATAACAGCAAGAGTAAAGCGTGCGTTTTTTTCCTGATTTAATCCACTCGTCTGCGTAAGGAACCAACCAGGTAACCAAGCGGAACAAGCCATGTCTACCGAAGATCATGAGAATGTTGTGCGATCAGTACACCTCTGGAGGAGAAAACGTATTAAGGTACCAAAAACTGGTACGGCAGCTGTGATCTGATTGCGTGATTTAGTTACGCTTGTTTAGTAGGTGAGCTAAGGCCGGAGGAAAGCTGAGACGAGCAGCTCGCGTAGGTAAACCGGAGCTGGAATTCAGGTGCCCCCTCATTGGTCTTGTTTATTCGGGATTCGGTAAAGCGAAGCTCAAATTGAGGAGATCGTTCCTCGATATAGGTGGATGTGGATGTTGCCTTTCTTCAGCACGCGAGAGTTGGCGCAGGAGTCCATTGGTTGAAAGGGATGGCACACAAACACCGGTGATCAAACTTGACTAGCAGGCTGACATGTGCGTATTGCGTGGCTAGCCACGTTAATACATTTATCTTTTGTCTACGCTGTTGATGATTTATTTTTAGGATCATAGAGTTTGTATCAAAAGACTTCATACACATAAAAACATTAGCCGAAAAATATACTCACTCCATTCCAGAATAAATGATACTCGTTAGTTTCATTTTAAACACCAACACTGCCACAATAAGCCTCATCACAGGCGGCTCCAAACCTATTATCACAGACGGCTTTTAAAACCGCCTAAAACGAAGAGTCTGTGATAATCCGCAATTTTACAGACGGAGAAGTGAAACCGCATGTGAAGACTAATTATCATAGGCGGTTCTTCACTTAGGCTAGCCGCCTGTAAAGACATATTATCATAAGCGGTTCTTTACTTAGGTTAGCCGTTTGTGAAAATACTTTATCACAGACGGGTCGTGCAACATATATAACCGTCTATGATAAACGTCTTATCACAGACGGTTATTGAAGCATAACTAACCGCCTATGATAATAAGTCTTCACAGGCGGTTATTGAAGCATAACTAACCGCCAATAATAATGTGTCTTCACAGGCGGGTTTTGAAGCATAACTAACCGTCTATGATAATGTGTTTTCACAGACGGATTTTGAAGCATAACTAACCGTCTATGATAATGTGTTTTCACAGACGGGTATTGAAGCATAACTAACCATCAATGATAATGTTTCTTCACAGACGGTTATTGAAGCATAATTAACCGTCAATGATAATTGTGTTATCACAGACGGAGTTTACCTATATCAGCCGTCTGTGAAGTCCCTTTAACGCAGCCGATTTCTACCATAACAGTCACCGCCTGTGAAAATTTGGTTATCACAGATGTTTCTTTACTTGTATCTAGCCGCCTGTGATAAGGTATAACCTATGCAGTACTACTGCTGTTATTTCTAATTTCCAGGTCAATTCAATATAATCACAGAACAAAAAACAACAATATCATCATAGAACAAAAGGCAACAATATTATCATCACAGAAGTCAATTTCACTAAAACAATATATATATGTACGAGTTACAAATACAATTCATCTTAAAGTTTACAAGTTTTCACTAAAAACTGTTTAAATTGACATAGTCGCAAAGTTCTGGCACATCAGCTGCTGAACCATTCTTATCAAAGAACTTCTCCTTTTTGTGCAAAATTTCGCGACGTATGAACTGACAGAGTTCAGAAGCAATCATGTCGGCTCCTCCATCAGGAATACTTCTACAAACCGGCCATTCTTCGTTCAGATTCTTCTTATACTGCAATATAACACATAACAAGGTTTAGAATGTGTTGGTTTGAACAATCTCAAAATATAGATCAAAGTGAGAGTATCCAAGAATTTAGTTGGTATTTTTGGAGCAGTTGTACTATGAGCAATCGAATTTTGAAGTTGGAATCAAAATATGAAAATAATGTTTCTGGTAATATTGAACAGCAGAAAATATAAGCATTAAACTATGCTAGTTATAATGAAAATGAAACACAAAAGTAAGAAAATAAGGTATCGACATTAAGGATAACTTACATCCTCACGACTCTATATACGCTGGCGGTCCGAAGGTGCTCGCATACATAATAACCGCATAAGACACTCCCAGCAGGCTGCTTCGGACAAGCATAATACGTTTTAATGTTCAATGCATTCGTATTAGGAGGTCTCTGACCGCCAAGCTCCGCGTAAAACTGCCAAGCGCTGTAATACAAGAAATGTCATATAAAACTTGCACATTCTAAATGTGCGTAAATTAAAATTATTGAATAAACGTACTTTTTCAAAATGGAAAGGAAATCTTTGTAACGATCTGGTGGGTAATCGGCCGAGTCCAAGACTGTTGCCATTCCCTGCGTTGGCTTGATGAAGATCATTATGTAGTGATTACTGCAAACATACAAACACACGTGTTAACAATTACCAATAATTGCTATTTCAATGTCATGTGTCGAACTTACTCGAAGTGGTACGGAGCCTTTACGAGGTCCTTGCCGTCTCTGACAAAGTTAAACATCGCATGTCCTATGTAAGCTGCAACTTCTGTCTTTCTATCCTTCTTAAGTTTTGCAATTGCTCTTTCAAAATCTTTTTTTTCATGTGTTTGTACTGGCTTGATTCTCGATTCGCCTGGACGTCGAATAGCGACTTTGCAATCCTAGTAGGGTCAAGGATACCTGTCTTGCGCGCCAACTTTTCATTATCCATGTACTGCATCCTATTGAAGAAGTCCAGAATTGTTATAATCTCATGAAATGCGTATGCGTGTAGTAAGAAAAGCAAATACAAAATATTAGAGCACTTACAAGCACCAGACGAGCAGCAGGTTGATATCGAGCATGCCCCGATGGAAAAGGGAAAGCAGCTCTTCAAATAAAATGACTCGTTTATCTACTCCAGTGCTCCAGAATGCTTCTTTTGGAATACAAAATGTGACGCATTCAAGACCAAATTTTGTGCTGGCGGTGATGTACCACTCATGCATTCTTCTGAGCTGGACGGGTTGTTTGCTAAGTTGTACGGATGTCATGAACGGCTTCCCATTCTCAAATTTAGGAGGAACATCCTCAAGCTTGTATATTGGAACTCCTGGTTTAACTAAAGCTGTCCGCCGATTATACATGACACCGTCTTCTTCCCACTCCTCGATATCTTCTAATGCTGGCTCATGAGAAGAACGAGATGCACTCGATTTTCTAATATTTTCCTTCATAGCTTCCAAATACTTTGACACTTCTGATGAAGGTTTATTAATTTCGTATGAGCTAACTTTGATAGGCACTGATGATCGAGGAGTATTCGTCGGAAGTTGGAGACTGGCTTGTTGTTGAAACTGTTGTTCAACTGATTGCTCTTTACTCCCAGCAGTTGGCTCTAGTACTACTTCAAGCTGTTGCTCAACTAGTTGCTCTTTACTAGCAACAGCTTGCTCTGGTACTGCTTGAAGTTGTTGTCCAACTTGTTGCTCTTGGATATCATCCTTGCTGAGGCATAGGGGGAGTGTATCTTCCCGGACTGGGAGTGGATCTTCATGCACTTTCGCCTTAGAAGATGGGGTTGCAGTATTTGGAGATGCGACGGGGCTAGAAATTGGCTCATCGTCCAACACGATATCGCGTCGGTGCCAAAGGATTAATTGGTTGACAACCTGCCCCAGAGTCGCGATCCCCTCAGGTGTGACGTGGTCTATTTCATAATCTTCATAATCATTATCAATGATCTGAAGAACTTGCACCACAGAATAATACAACAGAAGTGGATTTCCGTTGAAGTCACGATCAGGCTTTGCCATAGCAGTGGCAACCTGTTTGGTTTTGTTCCCTGCTCTGCCTATCGGGACAAGAAGACGACAAGATTTGTCGTTAGCAATATCATCGACAGGGAACTTATGGGCTGACCCTGAGCCTGGCACGGAACCAACGCTGCTAGGGTAGGCAGTTGGAGATACTAATTGCTCCTTTTGCACCGGAACCATCATTGTACTCGGTGCCACTAATTGTCCTGATTGTCTAAGTTGTTCCATTATTTCTTGCATATTTTCTTTGACCTTTTGAGCAATCGTTTCATCAAGTGTTTTCTTAAACTTCTCACGTCTTCTATATGTGTCTTTATCTTTAGGGAAACCATCTAGCCAAGACATTTGAGAAGAGACCGCTCGAACCCGTCCGCTGTGTTCAGGGTTTCCTAAGATAGCGGTAAGTTGGTCATTCTCCCTCTTCGGCTTGAAGAGACCCTTTTGTTGCTTTTCAATTACTTCTTTCATTTTATCCTCTACTTCATTCAGAGAGTCGGGCTTTTCAAGTTTGCCCTCGCTGGTCAAACCTGACCGAGCAAAGACCCAGCGTTGAGTTTGCTCATCGCACCCTTCTAATGGGTGAGGAATGCCCTTACTGGTAATTTCGTCTAATATCTTATTCCATTTATGGACTTTGGGGCCATATCCGGCAGACCCCAAGCGATGATGGTATTTGTTCTTCTTTGCAAGCTCTGGCCTAGTTGCACTTAGAGCTTTAGCATCAGGTGTGCTCTTTTGACGAACAAACTCTTGCCACTGAGTTTGTGTGATTTTTCCCATCTTCCTCAGGCTAGGGACCTTATTGGCCTTAACATAAGCATTCATTTCACTCTTCCAGCATCGAAACTTCTTGCCGCAAGAGACCATTGTTGCTTTCTTTACAGCTTCTTCTGTGCCTTTCGAGAACTTGAATTGTTTCTTTATCTTTTCCCACAACTCATTCTTGGTCTGCTCGGGTAATTTCCTCCAATTCTCGGTTGTGATCGGCACAACCTCCCTAACAAGAAAATCGCATGCATTACGGTACTTGGTAACTGAATCCAGTGTTTCTTGGGGAAGCCCACCTGGACCCACCCTTGTTATGTACATGATGCGGTCCAATGCACCCTTATTGGGACCTCGTTGCCCTCATTTCCGCTTGAGTGAAGTTGAGGATTCATCCATTGGAGAACCTTTTGCGGTTTTAGGAGCCGATGTCACCTCATTGTCTTCGAGATTAATCTAGGTAGAAAAAAATTATAAGACTTCGTATACTTGACAACCAACATTAACTTGAACTGCTGAAGTTAAGATTCGTGATCCATACCTCGTCGGCAGAATCATATTCTGGGTCTAGATCCACTGAAGTCTTTTTAATTTTTATATTCGGAAAAGGATTCGAAGGACTGTGATAGGAGCCTGAACTGCTGGAGTCAGTAAACTCCATATTGTCTTCTTTGTTGTTACTATCAGGACCAGTCTTCTTAGGGCTTTCCATGCTAGATCTAATAAGACAAAAAAATCTAATAAATGGCATATTAACTCTACATGAAGTGTTGCATGAAGAAAAAGATGGAAGCATTCTAGGATTTGATAAGGCATTCTAGGGTTTAAGGCGACTGACCAAAAGGTTCCTATACATTGCGAGAGTGACAAGCATGTTAAAGTTGCTCACCAATGGCAATTTTATCCTTTTATTCTAAATAGGCTAGCTTCGTTCAGAGTGGCGACCACATTCTTGAGGTTTACTAGGCGGCACCTAGCTCCGGACCTATAACTGATCAAGCAAGGGACAAAAAGCAAATCCCCGCACAGCTCCTACCTAGCTTAGAGGGCATTGTCGTCCCCGCTCTCAAGTTTCCTCTTATTCCCTGTCACTAATTCTTCTACCTACTGAATGAAAAACAACATGCTGATGCGTACTTGTGCAGATGCAGTGCCTAGAAGAGACTGATAGCAGCAGCAGCAACTAGCAAGCTCACTTTACACCGACAACCCAAGGCATAACTTAGTCAAAATTAGTCAAGTATAGCTATATCTAATGTAACTTAGCCAAAATTAGCCAAATTTGCTCAACTTAACCAAATATAGCTAAATCTTGCCCAACATAGTCAAACATGCTTGATTATGCTTCAGTTAGCTAAATTTGGTCATATTTAAAAAAAATTTCTGAATTTTGGCTCAATTAAGTAAATTTAGCCAAAACACATTTTTGAAGTTATATAGGTCTTCATATGCTCAGACTCCATCGCCACACCTAGTGGTACCTAGATATGGGCGTGAGAATGCTCCTGGCATCACAAATGAGTTAGCCAGCAACTTGTTTGGCTTCAGAGCTAAATATAGCATAACTTTGGTAGCTCAGATTAGGTACAATTGCTCAAATGAAGCTGATGGAGCCACAAGTGCAGACATCTTTGGTAGCACAGATTATCTACAATTGCTCAAATGAAACTTAGAGAAATAAAAACAAACTTAACCAAACTTAGTCTAGCATAGCTAACTCTAAGCAAAAGTAGCCAAATATAGCTAAATATAGCATAACTTAGTCAAAATTAGTCAAGTATAACTATATCTAATGTAACTTAGCCAAAATTAGCCAAATTTGGTCAACTTAACCAAATATAGCTAAATCTTGCCCCTAATAGAGAATTATGTGGCATATGCAAGGCCGATGACAGAAATAGGGAATATACTACTGTTACTAGAGTCTAGAATCATGTTTACCACTAATGTGTCAGAACAGTTTCAGACACACAGAACCAACTATCAATTTATCGTGATATAACCATCCACGACGAAGGGAGTAACTCCTATTCATTCAAACTTGACAGTTTTATCTCTGCAAACTACCAGAAGATGAAATGCTACTGATTTCACAGTTTCAGACACACAAAACCAACTACCAATTTATCGTGATATAACCATCCACATAAATCTTGCCCCACCGAACCCTAACCAAAGATGCCACCGAACCTGATAGTTTTTCGAATTCCACCGAACCCTAACCAAGGATGCCTAGCATTTTCTAATTCCCGAACCCTAACCAAGGATATGCAAGGCGACAGCGAGGGCGGGGAGGGAGGCGGCACGGCGAATGAGGATGGAAGGTCGAAGGGTTTAGGGTTTACCTTGAAGCTCGGAGGCGACGATAATGGCTTCGCTCGGCGTACCTGGAAGTGAGGAGGGCGAATCTCAGCGGCGACGGCGAAGCTCGGCGACGGCGAAGCTCGGCGGCGTACCTGGAAGTGACGAGGGCGAACACTTGGCGGCAAACGAAATTTTGGCAGCCTAACGGCGTCTAAGTGTTTCGCCCGGGTTAGGTTTTTCCAATGCTGCCGAGGGGTATATATAGACTTTCATTTTCTCAGACGGATTTTAAGTACCGACCGCCTAAGAAGATTGTTACCTCAGTCGGATTTTACTTACCAACCGCCTGAAAAGATACAATTATCTCAGGCGGTTGGTTAGTAACACCCGCCTGAGATAAACATGGGCCTGTGAAGATATTTACTTCTTCTTAATTTATATGTGTTCATTATAATTTGATGAACGCCTACATAAAGACCCTTCACCAACCGTGCGCGACCTTTCTTTTCCCCGAGGCGCGACCTTTCAATGCGCGGTAAACCAACTGCTCCATCTTCCACTCCGCGCGGCCTTAAAGACGCGCTATCGCTCACAAGCGCATCGCTCACTTTGAATCCTCTTGTTTTCTTCGTCTTCCTCCGCTCCGATGACCCAACACCACTATGGCCGACCTTCCGCCGCCAAGCCCTTCGAGGGAGCCACCTTGCAAGAAACTATGTTGCAGCTCCCCTGAGAAGATCAACACCGAGCAGCGCCTCCTCATGGCGCGAGAGGCGTACAACAATACGTCTCACGCCATGAGTGCCTTGGGGCTGGGTACCCTTCCAGAGTATACTGGAATGGGTACCATGGGCCACTACCTCTACGCCCTCACGGGGGTGGCTGATCGTCTCGACATTCTGTTTGCGACGATGGCCCAGGTTCTTGGCCCCGAGGGCCGTAGAACGCTGTTGGAGGCGACGGCTAGCAACCTCGGGGTTGCACTGCCGGTGCAGCCGGTGCAGCCGGTGCAGCCAGCCCTGTCTCCTGTTGCACCGTGCCGGAGTCGCCGCCGGAGGACGAGGAGGAGGAGAAGGAAGAGGAGTAGGACTAGGATTTAATTAGTTTTTCTTTTTGTTGTTTTTAGTTGCTTCTATTTTGTAAATATTGTTAATGAATGAAATCTATCTTTGTTCATCTATGTGATTGAATATTACTTGTGTATCTTGTGTGTTCTTGTGTAAATATTGTGCATCTTGTGTGTTCTTCAACTGTGTGAATGAATGAATGTGTAGTGTGTTCATCGTTAATTAGAATTTCACGTCTGTGAAGAAGGTTATCTCAGGCGGTTGTTAAGCAATACCCGCCTGAGATAAATATATTTTCAGGCGGTTGGTAAGTACCAACCGCCTGTGAAGATATTTACTTCTTCTTAATTAATATTCTTGATTAAATGTGGTCCTTTAAAAGGCAAAATCCACTTTTCTTGTAATATTATTTATAAGTAAAGGTTACCATTAAATTTCACTTCATAAATCCTTTGAAATTGGTCAGAACATAAAAAACATACAACAAATGCTATTTTTCATTTTTCTATCTTGATGAATATAATGCTTTTTTCATTTATTTTTTCAATGGACATTTTTACTCATCATACCAACCTCTACGAATTTTTTCATATTTTTTTAAGTTTTTTTGAATCAATGTGTGTTCATAATTTGATGAATGCCTCATAGGTATATGAGCATTTAGTTAGAATGGTGGACAATTTGAAGTTTGACATGTTGGAATGCTTTTAAAAAAATTAAAAAAATTCATACATGTATAAATTATACAAATATGTTCATACCAACAATATTGAGTGAAGGAACTTTTTTTATGAGATACACAAATGTGAATAATATGTGAGTAGAAATTAATTTGATATTTACCAAAACATTACAATGTCAGCTATACAAGTTTTAAAAATATTTGGTTCAGGTGGTAGATGTTAATTTTATACAAATGTAGAAGAAAGAATCATCGAATTTGGACACAATTTGCAGAATCTAAACATGTTTGAGTATTTATATTGGAATCTAAATAAAAAAGAAGCAAGGGATAAGGAAACTGAAGAACAGTATCGGGCATAATCTCAGACGGTTGTTAAGCAATACCCGCCTGAGATAAATATATTTTCAGGCGGTTGGTAAGTACCAACCGCCTGTGAAGTTATTTACTTCTTCTTAATTAATATTCTTGATTAAATGTGGTCCTTTAAAAGGCAAAAATCCACTTTTCTTGTGATATTATTTATAAGTAAAGGTTACCATTAAATTTCACTTCATAAATCCTTTGAAATTGGTCAGAACATAAAAAACATACAACAAATGCTATTTTTCATTTTTCTATCTTGATGAATATAATGCTTTTTTCATTTATTTTTTCAGTGGACATTTTTACTCATCATACCAACCTCTACGAATTTTTTCATATTTTTTTAAGTTTTTTTGAATCAATGTGTGTTCATAATTTGATGAATGCCTCATAGGTATATGAGCATTTAGTTAGAATGGTGGACAATTTGAAGTTTGACATGTTGGAATGCTTTTAAAAAAATTAAAAAAATTCATACATGTATAAATTATACAAATATGTTCATACCAACAATATTGAGTGAAGGAACTTTTTTTATGAGATACACAAATGTGAATAATATGTGAGTAGAAATTAATTTGATATTTACCAAAACATTACAATGTCAGCTATACAAGTTTTAAAAATATTTGGTTCAGGTGGTAGATGTTAATTTTATACAAATGTAGAAGAAAGAATCATCGAATTTGGACACAATTTGCAGAATCTAAACATGTTTGAGTATTTATATTGGAATCTAAATAAAAAAGAAGCAAGGGATAAGGAAACTGAAGAACAGTATCGGGCATAATCTCAGACGGTTGTTAAGCAATACCCGCCTGAGATAAATATATTTTCAGGCGGTTGGTAAGTACCAACCGCCTGTGAAGATATTTACTTCTTCTTAATTAATATTCTTGATTAAATGTGGTCCTTTAAAAGGCAAAAATCCACTTTTCTTGTGATATTATTTATAAGTAAAGGTTACCATTAAATTTCACTTCATAAATCCTTTGAAATTGGTTAGAACATAAAAAACATACAACAAATGCTATTTTTCATTTTTCTATCTTAATGAATATAATGCTTTTTTCATTTATTTTTTCAGTGGACATTTTTACTCATCATACCAACCTCTACGAATTTTTTCATATTTTTTTAAGTTTTTTTGAATCAATATGTGTTCATAATTTGATGAATGCCTCATAGGTATATGAGCATTTAGTTAGAATGGTGGACAATTTGAAGTTTGACATGTTGGAATGCTTTTAAAAAAATTAAAAAAAATTCATACATGTATAAATTATACAAATATGTTCATACCAACAATATTGAGTGAAGGAACTTTTTTTATGAGATACACAAATGTGAATAATATGTGAGTAGAAATTAATTTGATATTTACCAAAACATTACAATGTCAGCTATACAAGTTTTAAAAATATTTGGTTCATGTGGTAGATGTTAATTTTATACAAATGTAGAAGAAAGAATCATCGAATTTGGACACAATTTGCAGAATCTAAACATGTTTGAGTATTTATATTGGAATCTAAATAAAAAAGAAGCAAGGGATAAGGAAACTGAAGAACAGTATCGGGCATTATCTCAGGCTGTTGTTAAGCAATAACCGCCTGAGATAAATATATTTTCAGGCGGTTGGTAAGTACCAACCGCCTGTGAAGATATTTACTTCTTCTTAATTAATATTCTTGATTAAATGTGGTCCTTTAAAAGGCAAAAATCCACTTTTCTTGTAATATTATTGATAAGTAAAGGTTACCATTAAATTTCACTTCATAAATCCTTTGAAATTGGTCAGAACATAAAAAACATAAAACAAATGCTATTTTTCATTTTTCTATCTTGATGAATATAATGCTTTTTTCATTTATTTTTTCAGTGGACAGTTTTACTCATCATACCAACCTCTACGAATTTTTTCATATTTTTTTAAGTTTTTTTGAATCAATGTGTGTTCATAATTTGATGAATGCCTCATAGGTATATGAGCATTTAGTTAGAATGGTGGACAATTTGAAGTTTGACATGTTGGAATGCTTTTAAAAAAATTAAGAAAATTCATACATGTATAAATTATACAAATATGTTCATACCAATAATTTTGATTGAAGGAACTTTTTTTATGAGATACACAAATGTGAATAATATGTAAGTAGAAATTAATTTGATATTTACCAAAACATTACAATGTCAGCTATACAAGTTTTAAAAATATTGTGTTCAGGTGGTAGATGTTAATTTTATACAAATGTAGAAGAAAGAATCATCGAATTTGGACACAATTTGCAGAATCTAAACATGTTTGAGTATTTATATTGGAATCTAAATAAAAAAGGAATAAGGAAACTGAAGAACAATATCGGGTATTATCTCAGGCGGTTGTTAAGTAATAACCGCCTGAGATAAATATCTTCTTTGAAGGTTATTAAATACCAACCGACTGTGAAGATATTTACTTCTTAACTAATATAACCCATAATGTACAACACGTTATGGGAGAACAGGTCATACTCGCGCTCAATCCTACAGTTCTCAGTACAGAAGACAGTCTCGGACCACCCTCGCCTGCCGCAGCGGGCAGGCCCCTGGTTCCCCCCTGTTGGGCAGCGGCAAACGCCATCGTCAATGTCGGGCAGCGCCACCGGCGGCGGTCCAAGAGGAGGCCTACACAGTAACCTCCAGCTCACAAAAACGTCGAGCCTCTGCATGGCTTGATTCCGACACCGGCAACACTCCTTGTTGGTCCTCTTCATCGCGATGGACCCGACCGCGTTGTTGCCGACATGGGCCTCGCCTTCGACCTGCCGGATATACTCGAGGGTGTCGCGGTCCCCGCGGTCGGCGTTGTAGCGGAGCATGGCGAGGACGTAGGCCGCCACCTTGTGGCCATTCGCGGCCGCCCAGGCAAGGAACTGGGTGCCCCGCTGCGCCTGCGCGCGACCGTAGTTGAAGACGAGGTCGAACCCGGTGACGTAGCACGCATGAGGGTTGCCCAAGTTGGCCAGGCGCTCGACGAGGGCGTCGTAGCTCCCGTTCCCGTGCCATTGGAACCACTCCCAGCTGCTCTCCCGCTCCAGGCCACGCGCCTGCCCACGGTGGGATCACGGCACGCCGCGTGCATGGCCTTCCAGGTGGCGCGCAGACTGGAGAGGTCGTCCATGGGCTGGGTGGAGGTTGCGGCGACCCACCCCGCGATCAGGACCGCAATATCGTGCGGCAAGGGGAACTCCATGGGCTTATCTCAGGCGGTTGGTAAGTAACACCCGTCCCCGTGATAAATATATTCTCAGACGGTTGGTAAGAACCAACCACCTGAGAAGATGTTAATTAACTGACGCGCCGCACGAGGTCTGCGAAGCTAAGAAGCCGTGGTGCAGGGACGTGTGCGACGGAAGGATCTCTGAAGATCGTCTTCCACAGTGGTTTAATTGTGCGCCGCACGAGGTCTGCAAAGAGTTCAATGCGCAATGAACAAAATATTTTGTTCAGTTGGTAGATGTTAATTTTATACAAATGTAGAAGAAAGAATCATCGAATTTGAACACAATTTGCAGAATGTAAACATGTTTGAGTATTTATATTGAAATCTAAATAAAAAAGAAGCAAGGGATAAGGAAACTGAAGAACAGTATCAGGCATTATCGCAGGCGGTTGTTAAGTAATAATCGCCTGAGATAAACATTTTTGAAACTACAAGATGTTAATTAACGGCCTGAGAAGATGTTAAGTAACAACAAATGCTATTTTTCTCAGGCGGTTTGTAAGTAATACCCGCCTGAGATAAACATTTTTGAAACTACAATATGTTAATTAACGGCCTGAGAAGTGTTAATTAACTGACGCGCCGCACGAGGTCTGCGGAGAAGTTGAGAAGCCGTGGTGCACGGACGCGTGCGACGGAAGGATCTCTGAAGATCGTCTTCCATAGTGGTTTAATTGTGCGCTGCACGAGGTCTGCAAAGAGTTCAATGCGCAATGAACAAAATATTTTGTTCAGTTGGTAGATGTTAATTTTATACAAATGTAGAAGAAAGAATCATCGAATTTGAACACAATTTGCAGAATGTAAACATGTTTGAGTATTTATATTGGAATCTAAATAAAAAAGAAGCAAGGGATAAGGAAACTAAAGAACAGTATCGGGCATTATCGCAGGCGGTTGTTAAGTAATAACCGCCTGAGATAAACATTTTTGAAACTACAAGATGTTAATTAACGGCCTGAGAAGATGTTAAGTAACAACAAATGCTATCTTTCTCAGGCGGTTTGTAAGTAATACCCGTCTAAGATAAACATTTTTGAAACTACAATATGTTAATTAACGGCCTGAGAAGTGTTAATTAACTAACGCGCCGCACGAGGTCTACGGAGAAGTTGAGAAGCCGTGGTGCAGGGACGCGTGCGACGGAAGGATCTCTGAAGATCGTCTTCCATAGTGGTTTAATTGTGCGCCGCACGAGGTCTGCAAAGAGTTCAATGCGCGGGAAACGAACCGCTCCCTCGTCTACTCCGCACAGACCATATATAAGGCGTGTCGTCGGTTATGTACAAGCACATAACTTTTCCACTCCTTTCTTCTTCTTCCATCGTTCCACCTCTCCTAGCTCGGCGCCGACTAACAACCACAGCCATGGCCAACCTTCCGCCACCTAGCTCGCCGAGGCAGCCACCCTGCAAGCGGATACGCTGCAGCTCCCCCGAGAGGGTGAATGACGACCAGCGCGTTCCACCGCCGGTGCAGCCGGAGCCACCGGTACAGCCAGAGCAATCGGCTCAGCCGGAGCAGCCGACCCTCTCTCCTGCTGCATCGTCGCCGGAGGAGGAGGAGGAGGAGGAGGAGGAGGAGGAGGAGGAGGAGGAGGAGGAGGAGGAGGAGGAGGAGGATGACTTCGACGACGACGACGATGATGACGACGAGCCATCCTCCGACGACGGCGACGACGAGTCGTCCTCCGACGACGGCGACGACGACGACGACCACCACCACCATGGTGACGACTACGACGACGAGTCGGAGGAGGACCGCTTGGCTTGGTTTGAGAAGCTGGCGGAGAGGATGGAGGAGGCGGGGCCGTAGTGTAGTTTTAGGATTTCAATCAAGTGTTCTTGTACATTTTTCTTGTGTTTTGTACATATTTCAATCAAGTGTCAATGAATACTGGTGGATAATTTGAAGTTTGACATGTTGGAGTGCTTTTAAAAAAATTAAAAAAAATCATACATGTATAAATTATACAAATATGTTCGTACCAACAATTTTGAGTGAAGGATCTTTTTTTTATGAGATACACAAATGTGAATAATATGTGAGTAGAAATTAATTTGATATTTACCAAAACATTACAACGTCAGCTATACAAGTTTTAAAAATATTTTGTTCAGTTGGCATTATCTCAGACGGTTGTTAAGTAATACCCGTCTGAGATAAAAATCTTCTTAGGTGGTTATTAAGTAAAAACAGTCTGTGAAGATATTTACTTCTTAATTAATAAATATCTTCTCAGGCGGTTGGTAAGTAAAACCCGCCTGCGATAAAGTTAAAAACCGCCTATGAAAAACCGACATCTATATAAGGACCCCTCATCGCAGTCAAAACGCAACCCTGGAGAATTTATATCGACGTCGCAAGGCTGTTGAATTTCCCCTGCGCCGCGCCGCCGCTCCGCCGCTGTCAACTGTTGGAGTCGGCAGATCCCCTGACACTATGAAAGTGTTTAAAGGAGTTGTGGTTCGGTTTGGGTGCGCGGAGATCTAAGAAAGTGAAGTGCGATTTGGACACGAGTGACACAGTAGTTTACGTGGTTCGGGCCGCCTGAGCGTAATACCCTACTCCACGGGTGTGTGTGTGAGTTGTATTTACTTGTGAGCTTGAGTGTGTTCGAGAGTTCTCTCCCCCCTCGTGTACCGGCGGTTTGTCCTTTTATAGTACAAGGACAAACCGTTACAAGTCAGCCTGGCCCGACATGTGGCCCTGCGGTTATTGGCATTGATACACAAGATTAATTGTTGTTAATAACCCTGTAACGGCTCTGACAGTGCCGTTACGGGTGTTAAGATCATCCGATTAAATATCATTAATGTGGAATTAATGATAATTAATCGGGTCTTGAAGTCCGCGGCTGTCCTTTGGAGATCCGGAGCCGTTACGACGTCTCCTGGGGGTTTAAAGTGGCTAGCTCCGACGTATGGACACGTGGCAGCTCCGGAGCTTGCTCGTGGGAAGCGGGAAGCTCCGGGGCGGTTTGCTACGTGTCAGCTCCGGAGCTTCTCTCGGTCAGGGGCTACCTCCGGAGGTGTCGTTTCAGTACTTGGCCCGGAGCTTTACCTTTGTGGGTAATAGCTCTGGGCTGACAGTACACGTGGCAACCTAGAGGTTAACCATGTTGGAGAAGTGGGTCCCGTCACGTCTGGCGAGTGGGCCCCCGAGGGTCTTCAATTTGAGTTGATGTCCTTCCCTTGAGATCTTCGTAACCTCAGGGGGTGTATGGTTTTTAGGGTACCGACAGTGGCCCCCTGGACCTACCTCCGGGGAAGGCTAACGGGATGAAGTCATTCCGCCGGAGGTGGGTCCACACTTGCGACTCTTGAACTGGATCTTCAAGGGTCTTCGGAGGTGCCTTTGGCGGGGCTTTATGGTTGAGTCCCGACGCGTGGCGCACCTCAGGCGGCAGATAAGATCTTTGACGTGCGGATCTCTCGTAATTGAAGGTCGTCGGTTCCCGATACGAAAACCGTATCGGTTCCGCGCGCCTTGTCAGTCCGCCGCCTTTGGGTTTCCCGCCTCGTGATGACAACTGTTCGCCTGGGTAAGAGCCTCGACTTGATCGTCGGAGTGGTCCCGGGCCCTCTTGTCATCGGCTGGGTTGAATTCTTGAGTAGTACGCTTGACTCCCCTGCAGTTTCCATCCAAGCGTTGCGAGGGCTTACTTAAGAAGGAAAGCGCACCGTCGGGAGTTCTTTACACTTTCCATCTGTTCTCGCGCTCAAACTCCCAACTCGTGCTTTGCTTCTCTTCTTTACCGTTCAATCCGCACCGGCGGGGAGCTTCCCTTTAAAAAGGAGCACTCCGGCGAAATGGTATACTTTTCATCGTATGCCATGGTGGGGCTGATCCCACCATTTTCTTCCTTCTTTTTGATGCTGCTGGACTTCTATGGTCTGCAGCTATACCACCTTGGCCCTCACTCCCTCCTCCTTGTGTCCATCTTTGTCCACTTCTGCGAGATGTGGGTGGGCATCCCTCCCTGCATCGAGCTCTTCCGCACTTTCTTCACCGTCCAGACCACCGGCCGAAGTGACGAGTACCTTGGCTTCTACTACTTTGTGAAGCGCAAGAAGTGCCCGTTCAAGTACCTCCGGTCGTTCCCTTCCGGGAAGTGGGATGACTGGAAGAAAGATTGGGTAGTCGTCCGGGTGGAGGAGCACGAGCGGTTGGAGCTGCCAGACGGTCTGCCCGGCATTGACACGTCGGTGTGGAGCGAAGTTCCGGTGCTGGCGGCAGTCTTCGACCCCGTCCTGTCCAGGATCCGCCAATGTGTGGAGGGAGGATTAACTCCCCAGGCGGTGTTCTGCAACTTCCTGTCCAACAGGTGGGCGCCGCTGAAGAGGAGGGAGAAGCTCGCCTGGGCCCTCAACAGCGTGATGGACGAAGACCGGGTTGAGACCGGGTTGAAGTCCAACATGGTGGGGAAGTCCTTGGAGTTTCACCTCAAGAAATTCCAGCACGGCATCGATGTAGACGGAGAGTACCTGACTCCGCCACCGGCTTTCCTCCCCCTGAACGTGGAAGTTGAGTTCAGCAGGGAGCTCCGGCGGAGGATGCCCGCGCTTGACGACCTTGGCGTCGTCGAGAGAAGATCGACCGCCCGGTTGGCGATCCCCGAGTTGTCGGAAGGCGGCTCCGCCCCTGTCTCTCAGCCAAGAGCTGAAGTCACCGGCAAAGGCAAGGAGCTGGCGGAGGAGCCGGAGAGCCGGAAGAGGAAGCTGCGACATGCTGACGGAAGGTCCGTCGGGCTTGCTACTTCCCTGCCAGTTCCCCGTCCTCAGGAAGGAAGATCCTCCGCTGCTGTAGCGTCTGTCCCCGTGGTGGGATCTTTTCGGAGCGCTACTGTTCCGGCGGTGGGATCCTCCCGGAGTGCTGCTGTCCCTGTGATGGGTCCCTCCGGAGGTGCCAGTTCCGGACAGGCGACTCCGGTTCGAGAAGCGGTGAGGGCCTCCAGGTCTAGGAGTTCCTCCCGGTCAAGGAGAGCTCCGACCCGGGAAACGCCCGTGGCTACGGCAAGTCCTGGGAGTCCTCCCGGAGCTCCTATGCCGACCGTGGCCAGCCCGGAACGTCCGGGAAAGAGGTTCCGCGCAAGCTGGTGCGTGAGCCTCCCAAGGTAATTTTTCTTGCTTATCTCAATTAACTTTAATTATAGTAACTGTTTGCTCAATTTCTTCATTCTTCATCTGCAGCGTTCCCAAGAAGGGGAGTGAAGCTCCGCCCTCAGCCACAGTGTCTGAGGCTACAAGGGCTTCTGCTCCAGCTCCGGTGCCACCCCAGGCGGAGGCTGCGACAGCTCCGGCGCCGGCTATCGTGGTCATGGACCTTGACTCGTCTCCAGAAGTTCCCGTGGTAGCGCCGGACCACAGGTTTGAAGATGCGCCAGCGGCACCCGCTCCGGAGGTTGAAGCTCCGGGCCCCTGTGCTGCAGAAGTAGATGCTCCGGCTGTTGAGCCGGAGGAAGTAGCGGTCCCGGCTTTAGAGCCGGAAAGTGCTGAAGCCCCGGCGGTTGAGCCGGAGGTAGCTGAAGCCCCGGCGTGCGAGCCGGAAGTTGAAGTGGTTCCGGTAATTGAGCCGGTTACTTCTGAAGCTCCGGTCGCAGAGCCGGTGGTTATTGGAGCGCCGGCTGCAGAGCCGGTGGTGGTGGAGGCGCCGGCTGTAGAGCCGGTGGTTGAAGAGGCGAGGGAGCTTGAGCCTCCCTCAGAAGGAGCGTCACGGCCGGAGCCATTGGAGGCGACGACGTCGATGGTACCCGTGGCGGAGCCAGAGTGCCTGAACGAAGTCGCCGGCCCCCAGCCTGAGGGGGCGAATGAAGATTTGGTGGCGGGTCCTTCTTCGGTGGCGACTGAGGCCATCCCGGAGGAGGGCCCTAGTGCCTTGGAAGCTCGGGGTTCCGCTCTCGTAGAGTGGGACCCAATTTTTGTAGATGAAGACCCGCTGGAGCCAGCGGAGGAGACCCCAGAAGGTCCGGAGCCCATCTCGCTGTCGATGTCCATCGACAACGCTTGCTCCAGTCTGCGCCAAGTCCAACTAGCCTTCTTCCACGACAGCAAGGTTCTTGAAGAGGAGCGCCAAACCCTTAGGAGGTGGCGTAATAGACTTCAATTAGAGACCAAGCTGGCGCAGTCGAGGATTGCTGAGGACAAGGAATGGATCAGGCGGGAGAAGATCCGCCTGGAGCTTTGGGGTGAGATGCTGGACGAGAGGGAGAGCATGACTCACAACCTCGACGCCCAATCCCGGGAGTACCATGACCAAGCTAAGGCTGCCAATGACGCAGCCAACGCTCGGTTCGATCAACTCGAAGCCATCAGTACCACACTCATCAAGCGCCGAGAGGCACTTGAGGGAAGGGAAAAGCGGCTCGAGGATGAGGAGCAAAAACTCCTGGAACTACGGGACGACGTCTTGCGACGTGAAGAAGAGCTCGCCGAGAAGACAGCTCTGGCGGACAAGGGCCTCGAGGAGCGCGCTAAAAAATTGGAAGAGCGCTGCCTCGAGGAGGAGGAGAAGACCTGGGTGCGAGGGCAGGAACTCTACGAGTATGAGTGTGCCCTCGTCGCCCGGGAGAAGAAAATAGAGGCTAGGGAGAAAGACCTGGTCGACCGCCGGAACAAGATCCACCTCCGGGAGGAGGAGCTCGGAAGACTCGAAAAGCGGGTTGCTGCGAAGATTCAGCAAAACGCCAAAGAAGTTGAGCGCCTCTCCCGCGAGAACTCGGAGCTGGCGGCGGCCCGGAGGTCCTTGGAAGAGATGAAGGGCCTGAGGAAGACGGACTCCCTGCAAATTTGGGAGTTCCTGAGCAAGGCCGACGATGCGCTAGCGCCGATGGGTTTCAGCCCCGTGCTTCCGGATGATCCGGAGCCGGAGCCGGACCTTGCGCTGCAAGCGTTGGGCACTGCGGGCAGCAAGCTCTCCAAGGTGGGCGACGTCATCGCGGACCAGTTGGAGGTCGAGGGGCAATCCCTGGCTAGAAACGTCACAGAGTATGTGTTGACGTGTTACACTAGCCGGAACCCTCGATTCCCTCTGGACCCGGTGCTTGAAGGCCCCGTTGAAGGAGAAGGCGAAGCTACCCGAGCCAGCGTGTCGGAGGTCGCCCAGAAGGTCGCTGAGTTCTTCCATAGGGTCTAGGACTATCTTTCTTAGCCTTTATTTGTATCTTCTCTTCTTCCTCAATTTTGTAATCCTTTGTCCCCAGATGTAATCTCTGGTCTTCAAATGAAATGAAATCCCCAATTTTTCGTGAATTTCATTTCTTGTCTTCAACATCTTTGTCTTCACTTGGCCCCCTGGTAGATGTGCACAATTTGATTGTGGACATGTACCAAAAGGATGTTGATTTTTGTTGAAGACAGATTTGCTTCGAACTCGTATAGTTTAGGTCCGAAGTTTTCGATAGTGAAGGTCCCTTGAAATCGTCGGAGCTTAGAAGCTCCGGCACTGTCCATCGTCGGAGCTTAGTAGCTCCGGCAATAGCTTCTACCAACACGTTGAGTGTCGATAGTTAATACTTCAAGGTGTCGGAGCTTAGTAGCTCCGGCAATGACCTTTGCCACGCTTGGCTTGCTGGCAACAGATTCTAGTGATAGAGTCTTCTCACCATCTTTAAGTTAACGCCAGTGGGAGTCGAAGCTTGGTTAACTCCGGTTTTTCTCCATCAATATCATTTTTATTTTTACTGCACACTTAAGCCAAGAAAAACAGTAAAATTCGTTCCTTATCTATAACTTCGTCGCGGCTTACGGTTCTTAAGAGAATTTCAAGCTGAACACGATTTTTAGTACAATTGGATGAATTGTCTTTTCTTTCAGATCCAATTGTCCATGGACCCACCTTACTTTGGCCTGCCGGGATGTAGGTAGAGTGGCGTACTTAGGGTGCTTGACCAGGCTAAGTCGATAGCACACTCCGGCCCTAGAATGGCTTGGCGGCTTTCAGGCGAGTTGACCACAAACGATATTTAAATCTAAAAAATCTGACAATCCAACTCAAATTGTACATAAACCGGTTAAACTAGAACTTCTTAAGAATTGCACGTTTCTGTTATAGACAAGAAAGAGAAAAATAAAAATGTTGAGCCTTATGCAAAAATGAATGCACGTGGAGTCTATTTCACATGAAGATGTCTTTCATTATAGGTCCGGGGTACAGGGGAAACAAGTACACTCTTAGGGTACGGAACCAGGCTAAGCGTGTTCGGTTTCTCGTTTAACCCAGGGTAATTAGCTACACTTCTAGTCCGGAGACTGTATCAAGTGTTGCATGAGCTTTCCAAACCTTTCGGGAAAGGTCCGGCTGCTCTCCCGGAGGAACTACCCGACTCTGTACAATGACTCTATAACATACACTTCAAGTTACTTAAGACTCACCTCCGTGGAATTAAGTGTAGAACTTACGGAGGTGCTCGATATTCCAAGGATTTGGGAGAGGTGTCCCATCCTCGGCAGCCAAGCGAACGCTTCCGGGACGGGATACTTTGATCACTCGGAAGGGTCCTTCCCAGCCGGGGGAGAGTTTGTTTTGCCCTTCTCTGGATAGTATTCTCCGTAGCACCAGATCGCCTTCCTCGAGCTGTCGGTTGTGTACATGCCGCTGATGATAGCGCCGTAGAGCTTGGCGATATCGGGCGTTTCGAACAGCTGCTTGGCACCTTCCCTCCTCGAGGAGGTCTAGGTCTTCACGCCGGAGCTGGTCCTGCGCGGCTTCGTCGAAGGTCCGGACTCGGAGAGAACCCAGGGTGATTTCCGGAGGAAGGATCGCTTCTGCTCCGTACACCAGGAAGAAGGGTGTTTCTCCGGTTGCCCGACTTGGAGAAGTCTTGTTAGCCCATAGAGTGGGCGGAAGCTCTTCGATCCAATTAGCTCCGTGCTTTTTCAAACGCTCATAAGTGCGCGTTTTTAATCCTTTAAGGATCTCTGCGTTTGCTCTCTCGGCTTGCCCATTGCTGGCAGGATGAGCTACGGAAGCGTAGCAAACTTGTATGCCGAGGTCTTCGCAATATCCTTGAAATGCGGAGCTTGTGAACTGAGTCCCATTGTCAGTGATGATCTTGTTTGGGACTCCGAATCTGCTCACGATAGATTGTAGAAAATTGATTGCAGATTGTTTGTTGATCGTCACAACAGGAGTAGCTTCCGGCCACTTGGTGAACTTGTCGATGGCGACATACAGGAACTTGTAACCTCCGACGGCTCTTGGGAAGGGTCCCAAGATGTCCATCCCCCACACAGCGAAAGGCCACGTAGGAGGTATCATTTGTAAGGGCTGAGCAGGTGTATGAATTTGCTTTGCATGAAATTGGCATGCTTTGCATTTCTTCACTAGCTCAGTAGCATCCTGGAGCGCTGTAGGCCAGTAGAAGCCGTGCCGAAAGGCTTTTCCGACCAGCGTGCGGGAAGACGCGTGGTTCCCACACTCACCTCCATGGATTTCTGCGAGGAGCTCGCAGCCTTCTTCCCTTGTGATGCACCGCATTAGGATGCCGTTGGCACCGCGCCGGTAGAGATCCCCTTCTACCAACGTGTATCTTTTAGCCAATCTGACTACCCGGTCGGCGGATACATCATCGTCAGGAAGGATGTTGTCTTTCAAGTAGTTCCGGATCTCCGAGATCCATGCATCGGAACTGACTTGAGCATTTGAGTCTTGCGTGCTGGGTTGCTCGGAGCTTCCGGCAACACCTACGACCCTTGATGGCTGTCATGGTAACAGGGCCATCGGGGCCGTCAGCTTCGGGATGCTGATCTCGCCCCCTTCGTTCAGCTCGGCAGGCTGAACTGTGGGTTTTGACAACCTCCGGACAAAGGTTCCGTCTGGAGCCGGAGCTCCGGTTGACGCCTTAGTCGAGAGTTCGTCAGCTTCAGCGTTGTGAGCACGCTGAACATGGTGAAGGTCTAGGACTTCGAAGTCCTTCTGAAGCCTCTGGACTTCAAGGAGATAAGCAGCCAGCTGGAGATTATTGCAGGAGCACTCACCCTTCACCTGTTTGATGACAAGTTGTGAATCTCCTTTGACCAGCAACTGCTTGACATCATATGATAGTGCCACCTTTAATCCATATATGAGTGCTTCGTACTCCGCCATGTTGTTAGTTGCCTTGAAGTCAAGGTGCACCATGTATTTTACCTTCTCCCCGGTTGGTGCGAGGAGAAGGATTCCAGCTCCGGCTCCCTGCTTCTGCATGGAGCCGTCGAAGTAAAGGGTCCAGTGAGGCTTAGTGAAGGCCGGAACTTGTGGTTCCTTCTTCTGCTCGCTGGGGCCCCCAGGGTTTAATGGAGAGGGAGTCCATTCTGCCACGAAATCTGCCAACGCTTGACTCTTAACTGCTTGTCTTGGAATGAATTCGAGGTCGAATTCAGCCAGTTCCGCTGCCCACTTCGCTATATTCCCAGTTGAATTGGGATTATGCAGGATCGCTCGAAGTGGATATGAAGTTACCACCGAGACTTTGTGAGCTTGGAAATAATGTCGAAGCTTTCTTGAGGCAATAAGAACTGCGTAGAGCAGCTTATGCACCTCTAGGTATCGAGTCTTGGCATCGTGTAATACTTCACTGATGAAGTATACTGGGCGTTGAATGGCCCGGACCCTCCCGGAGGGGTCCGTAACTTCCTCTTCATTGATCCGGACCCTGTCAGAGGGGTCCAGACTATCTTCGGGGACCTCCGGGTTCTGGGTGGAGGAACCCGGAGCTTCTTCAGGAATGACTTGGATCCTATCGGGAGGATCCGGGTCCTCTAAAGTGGCTTCTTGTGGGTTTAGGTCTGGGAGCTGGGACCCAGACCCGCTTTCAGGAAGCTCCGGATCCTCCCGAAGGGATCTGGATTCCTGAGTATTGGGTAGTTCCGGTCTCTCCGCAACCAGAACCATACTGACGACTTCGTCAGCTGCTGAAATATAAAGCAACAAAGGCTCACCAGGGTTTGGAGCTACCAAGACTGGTAGGGTGGTGAGGAACTGTTTCAGCTCCTGGAATGCCTTCTCTGCTTCTTCAGACCATTGGAATGGTCCGGATTTCCTCAGTAACTTGAATAAGGGAAGTGCCCTTTCCGCCAGTCTTGAAATGAACCGGCTGAGGGCTGCTAGACATCCGGTTAGTTTTTGGACATCTTTGATGCGGGTTGGTGGCCGCATGTCTTCAATGGCTTTTATCTTCGTCGGATTAGCCTCTATACCCCGGTGACTTACCAGGAAACCAAGAAGCTTTCCGGAACTAACCCCGAAGACGCAGTTGTCTGGGTTTAGCTTCGTGCGGGTGGCCCGCAGCTTGTCGAAAACAGCCTGCAAGGTGTCCAAGAGGGACTCCTTGTTTTTGACTTTGACTACGATGTCATCAACGTACACTTCCACTATGTCTCTGATGAGTTCTTCGAAAGTTTTGTACATTGCTCGTACAAAAGTTGAAGCTGCATTCTTGAGACCAAAAGGCATGGCTGTGTAACAATACAACCCATCCACTGTGATGAATGAAGTATGTTCTTCATCTTCCCTAGACATCCGGATTTGATGATATCCTGAATATGCGTCTAGAAAACACAGCAACTCACACCCGGAGGTGGAATCCACTATCTGGTCTATTCTAGGTAGTGGGAATGGATCTTTTGGACATGCCTTATTCAGTGTGGTGTAGTCGATGCACATCCGAAGTTTCCCGCCGGCCTTAGGCACAACGACTGGGTTTGCCAGCCATTTTGGATGGTAGACTTCTCGGATGAATCCGGCTTCGAGCAACTTCTTCACTTCTTGTCGGATGAAGTTTTGTCGCTCTACAGATTGCTTCCGAGGTTTCTGGTGCACAGGCCGAGCGTCGGGGTAAATCTTCAGATTGTGCTCAATCACTTCCCTGGGGATCCCAGGCATTTGTGACGGTTGCCAGGCAAACACGTCAACGTTAGCCCGGAGGAAAGTGATGAGCGCGAGTTCCTATTTGTCGTTCAAGCCACCCGATATGCGGGTAGTTTGAGTGACATCGGAACCAATTTGGACGACTTTGACGGGAATGTCAGTGTCGCCGCTTGGCTGCACACGGGGTGCAGAGGTCGAGCCTCGTTGACGAATGCTCGGAGGTTGTGGAGCTTGCTTCTGTCTGGAGTCCTCCTCTTGCGCTGTGGTGAGTGCATGGAGTTCCTCCAGAGCAGTTATTCCGGCAGTGCGATCTCCACGGATCCGGAGAACGCCTACTGGTGTTGGCATCTTTAACACCAGGTATCCATAATGAGCAGCTGCCATGAATTTGTACAAGGCAGGTCTACCCAAGATGGCGTTGAATGGTAAGTTGATCTGAGCGACGTCGAAGATCAACTTTTCGGTGCGATACTTCTCCTGGGTCCCGAAGGTAACAGGGAGAGTAATAGCTCCGAGTGGGGTTATGGCCCCCGGACCTATTCCGGAGAAAGGTCGAGAGGGCTGGAGGTCCGAAGGTCGGAGCTGAAGCTTAGTGAAAGCTTCGAAGCTAATGAGATTAAGCCCCGAACCTCCGTCTACCAGGACATGATGGAGCTGGATGTTGTTGATGGTGGGAGATACCATCAAGGGTAGCTGGCCAGCTCCGATCATGCTTTGAGGACAGTCCGAAGCATCAAAAGTAATGGGTGTGTCCATCCACTTTCGATGTGGCTCCGGTCTAGCTGTAGGAGCTACAGCAGCCATATCCCGTCGCATAGTCTTGATGACACGACGAGAGGTGATGTCCCATGATCCACCAAAGATGGTGTTCATGGTTTTTCGACGCTCGTTGTCGGAGACGTCGGAATCATCGTCGACAGAGGTGTAGACGGCTTTCAAGACCTTTTTGGGGTCTTGAAACCCCAACTCCTCTTCAGCCGGAGCTTCATCGACCTTTTGTTTCCCCTCCCTCTATCGGAAGGGAGACCCTTCCCGGCGCTTGTGATAGCGCTCGGCAAGGTTTTGGACCTCCCGGCAGTCCTCCAGTCTGTGGCTGCCCGTTTTGTGAATGGGGCACCACATCTTGGATTTGCCACCGTCTTCGGAAGACGGTCGAGGTCGCTTCTCGGGGCGTGGCCCCCGGCCACCAGGAGTTGCAGCGGCTGCAACGTTGGATGTGCCGGCCGACGGCTTCTTCTTGCCGTTGGTCTTCTTTTTCTTCTTGCCACTCCCGGAGGTAGCGGCTTCTTCTTTGGAGGATTTTTTATGATCCTCCAGGGCTGGTTTGGAGTGCATTTCACGGCCCTCCGCAGCTCTGGCACATTTGTCAGCCAGGCTGAAGAGCTCCGTGACACTGGTGATCTCTTTGATCGCCAGCTTCTCCAACATCTTCTTGTCTCGTACACCCTGTCTGAATGCTACAATGACAGAAGCGCTTGAGATAGAAGGGATTGTGTTACGTACCTGAGAGAATCTTTGGATGAATGACCGCAAAGATTCTCCTCCTTTTTGCACGACCGCAAAAAGGTCCAGTTCGGTGCCCGGACGGGTGTATGAACTCCCGAAATTGGCGGTGAACTGGCGGCATAGCTCCTCCCAACTGTCGATAGAGTTGGGTGGAAGGCTCATAAACCAGGACCTGGCGGTCCCAGTTAAAGCCACTGGAAAGTAATTGGCCATTACGGCCTCGTTTCCTCCAGCTGCTAAGATCGCAGTGGAGTATATCTGTAGGAATTCTACGGGATTGACAGTCCCGTCGAATTTTTCCGGCAAGTGTGGCCGGAACTTCTGTGGCCATCTAACCATGCGCAGAT
The DNA here is from genome assembly GCA_036927565.1 of Tuctoria greenei. Classification (NCBI taxonomy): domain Eukaryota; kingdom Viridiplantae; phylum Streptophyta; class Magnoliopsida; order Poales; family Poaceae; genus Tuctoria; species Tuctoria greenei. The sequence continues at coordinate 193,345,636 of JAYESD010000007.1, read as the reverse complement.
GCATGGCTAGGGCGGAACAGCCTCCTCCTACTCCTTCCAGAGTAGAAAGGTCTTGAGCATCTCGTCTTTCTCGAGCTCGCTCGATGTGAACACGGCCATCCTGTTGGCGGTATCGGCGATCAAGCTCCGCCCGGAGGTCGTGTGTCGAAAGTCGAGATGCAGTATGGGCACGTCGTGCCCCAGAGGGCAACGACGTCACTTGCTGTGACGCAGCTCTTCTCTGGTTGTTGGAGACATGTGGACCAAGTCTTCCATACAACGTTCGTCGCTGCGACGGGGCCCGCCCTGAAGGGGGTGGACCCTGATTGTTGAGGCGTTCGGCCGCTGCTGCGACCAAATGCTCAATATCAGCTCTCCATTGCTCCATGGCACCTTGAGATGCATCCGGAGGTGGTGGTCGCTGAAGGAGAGCACGCGCTGCATGGAGCGCGTGTTCTGGGTTGTCACGACTTGCCGGCGCAGAATGAGACGCCGGTGCACCATCATGTCGTTCGGCACGTCTTGCCGGAGAAGATGGCGGTGGTGGGAGTGTGACTCCCGCTGGAACTGAGGCTCCCGCCGGTGGTTGCATGTTGGAGGGATTGCCTCCGACAACCTGAGCAGCAGGTTGCCCGTTGGATGATCCAGCTGCAGAATTCACCATTCTTGAAGATCTCAGGCGCCCCTACCTGGCGCGCCAACTGTCGACTGTTGGAGTCGGCAGATCCCCTGACACTATGAAAGTGTTTAAAGGAGTTGTGGTTCGGTTTGGGCGCGCGGAGATCTAAGAAAGTGAAGTGCGATTTGGACACGAGTGACACAGTAGTTTACGTGGTTCGGGCCGCCTGAGCGTAATACCCTACTCCACGGGTGTGTGTGTGAGTTGTATTTACTTGTGAGCTTGAGTGTGTTCGAGAGTTCTCTCCCCCCTCGTGTACCGGCGGTTTGTCCTTTTATAGTACAAGGACAAACCGTTACAAGTCAGCCTGGCCCGACATGTGGCCCTGGCGGTTATTGGCATTGATACACAAGATTAATTGTTGTTAATAACCCTGTAACGGCTCTGACAGTGCCGTTACGGGTGTTAAGATCATCCGATTAAATATCATTAATGTGGAATTAATGATAATTAATCGGGTCTTGAAGTCCGCGGCTGTCCTTTGGAGATCCGGAGCCGTTACGACGTCTCCTGGGGGTTTAAAGTGGCTAGCTCCGACGTATGGACACGTGGCAGCTCCGGAGCTTGCTCGTGGGAAGAGGGAAGCTCCGGGGCGGTTTGCTACGTGTCAGCTCCGGAGCTTCTCTCGGTCAGGGGCTACCTCCGGAGGTGTCGTTTCAGTACTTGGCCCGGAGCTTCACCTTTGTGGGTAATAGCTCTGGGCTGACAGTACACGTGGCAACCTAGAGGTTAACCATGTTGGAGAAGTGGGTCCCGTCACGTCTGGCGAGTGGGCCCCCGAGGGTCTTCAATTTGAGTTGATGTCCTTCCCTTGAGATCTTCGTAACCTCAGGGGGTGTATGGTTTTTAGGGTACCGACAGCCGCCCAGCCCATACTGCCGTGCCGCCGCTCAACCCCGCACCGCCACTTCTCCACCCAGCGGCCCACCGTCTTGATGCCTCCCCACCGTGCTGACGCCTCTGCAAGGTAAATGTAGTTTCCTTACTTTTTCTTGTATATTTTCATTAGCTGATAAGCTGTTAGTCTTGTGTGTTCTGGTATATGGATTCTGTCCTTTTGCATGTGTAAGGACTGTATGGATTGTGTTCTGGTATATTGATGTATGGACTATATGGATTGTTTCCTTTTTGTACCTATTATGTGATATGAA